>JAHKKF010511907.1:0-13212 GCA_019740295.1 Labeo calbasu
TTGTTTGTTTGTTTTTTGTCTTTGTTTTTATTTAGTTTTTTCATGTTCTATGTTCATGTTTTGTTTTTTTGTTTGTTTGTTTTTTTCCCATGGAAATGCATTTTGCTTTTGGACATGTACCATGGTAATTCCATGGTATTTTGTTAAGTACCTTGGAGTATCATTTAAATACCAAAGAAACACGGTTTTACCATCTGATACTGTCTCTATACCATGGTACAGTGCTTTGTTTTATGAGAGTCCTGCTCATTTATATGTCTCTTGTGAAAAGAGACAAGGCCTGAAACTCATTATGGTTTAATTTAGCTTTCTACTAATTCTTCAATATTTACAATGTATTTGGGTGATTTCATTAAACAACGGCTGATAAGAATTGATTGAGAGCGAGTGTGTGTGTTTATGTGGACTGAGAGGAAGCGTGTGTTTGGTTCCCACCGGACACAGACATCTGGACAGATTGTCCACTTTCTCTGATTAACTTCTCTTTTCTCTTTTGCTTAAGCATTTAATCCTCTAATTATTATTTTTTCTTTTATCGAATAACAATGACTACAATGGTAAAAAGACTTTTTAAAAAACAGAAGAAAATTAAAAATAACACAGCAGGAAGTTCAGCATTGACATTTTCTGTTTTATATTTTTTAGATCTGACTAAACAGCTTAAGACGCATTACTCGAGTAGGCAGAAGTGTGTGTGGGAACATAAAACGAGATATTCTGACTCACTGAACCCAAACAACCACAGGATGGATGATCTTTCCCATTCACCTACGACCTAATGAATGAGCTCATGTGTGTATGTGTGTACTGTGTTAAGCTCTTTTGTCAGATAGGGTTAAGGCTGTTGTAGCCGCCTGATCCTCTTTTATTTATATAAAAGCGAGCGAAAGAGGTTGTTTGTGTATGGTGTAACAGTTGATCTTAAAAGGGACAGCCACTCTGAAAAATTGTAATTCTGTCTCGTTTACTCACCCTCAAGTTGTTCCAAACCTGTCTGACTTTTCATTTTCTGTGGAACACAAAATCAACATATTTTGAGGAATGTTTAATCTGTTTTTGACCATATAATGGAAGTCAATGGGGTCCAAATCAACTCCTCATTGACTTGCATTGTACGGACAACAAAAACACTGAGACATTTTTCAATATATCATACAGTCATACAGGTTAGGAACGATATGAGGATGATAAGGTTCGTTTTTGGGGTAAAATACCACTTAAAGTTGTCTATGCTGAAAGCCAATGGGGTCCAAAACAACTCACCATTGACTTTCATTGTATAGGCGACAAAAACAAAATACATTTTTTTAAATATCTTTTTAAAGAAAGAAATTCATACAGATTTGAAATTACATGAGGATGAATGTTCTTTTTTGGGTAAAATACCACTTTTTTGAGTTGTATATAATGAAAGCCAATGATATGAGGATGAAGGTTGGTTTTTGGGTGAAATACCACTTAAAGTCATCTATACTGAAAGCCAATGGGGTCCAAAACAACTCGCCGTTGACTTTCATTGCATGGACATAAATATACTGAGATATTTTTCAAAATACCTTTTTTATGTTCTACAGAAGAAAGAAAGTCATACAGGTTTGGAACGACATGAGGATGAAGGTTCGTTCTTGGGTGAAATACCACTTAAAGGTGTCTATAATGAAAGTCAATGGGGTCCAAAACAACTCTCCATTGACTTTCATTGTATACACAACAAAACACTGAGACATTTTTTTTCAAAGTATCTTTCTGTGTTCCACACAAGAAAGAAATTGATACAAAATTTGGATTAACATGAGGATGAATGTTAATTTTTTGGAGAAATACCACTTAAAGGTGTCTATAATGAAAGCCAATGGGGTCCAAAATAACTCGTCATTGACTTTCATTGTATACACAACAAAACACTGCAACATTTTTTAAAATGTCTTCTTTTATGTTCCACAGAAGAAAAAAAGTCATACAGATTTGGAACAACATGAGGATAAGTGGTCATTTTTAGGTTAAAAAACACTTTAAGGTGTCTATAATGAAAGCTAATGGGGTCCAAAACTACTCACCATTGACTTTCATTGTATACACAACAAAAATGCTTAAACATTTTTCAAAATATCTGCTTTTGTGTTACACAGAAGAAAAAAGGCATCCAGATTTAGAACAACATGAGGATAAGTGGTCATTTTTAGGTTAAAAACCACTTTAATGTGTCTATAATGAAAGCTAGCGGGGTCCAAAACAACTCACCATTGACTTTCATTGTATAAGCAACAAAAACATTGAGACATTTTTTAAAATATCTTCTTTTGTGTTCCACAGAAGCAAGAAGGAAAGGTTTGGAATGATATGAGGATGAAGGTTCATTTTTGGATGAAATACCACTTAAAGGTGTCTATAATGAATGCCAATGGGGTCCAAAACAACTCGCCATTGACTTTCATTGTATACACAACCAAACTCTAAGCCATTTTTCAAAATATCTTCTTTTGTGTTTCACAGAAGAAAGAAAGTCATCTAGATTTGCAAAAACATGAGGATGTGTTCATTCTTTGGTAAAAACCACTTTAAGTTGTTTATAATGAAAGCCAATGGGGTCCAAAACAACTCGCCATTGACTTTCATTGTATAAACAACAATAGCACTGAGATATTTTTAAAAAATATCTTCTTTTGTGTTCCACAGAAGAAAGAAAGTCATACAGGTTTGGAACAACATGAGGATAAGTGTTGATTTTAGGTTAAATACCACTTAAAGTGTCTATAATGAAAGCCAGTGGGGTCCAAAACAGCTCGCCATTGACTTTCATTGTATACACAACAAAAATACTTAAACATTTTTCAAAATATCTTCTTCTGTGTTACGCAGAAGAAAAAAAGTCATACAGATTTGGAATGACAAGAGGATGAATGTTCATTTTTCAAGTAAAATACCACTTAAAGGTGCCTATAATGAAAGCCAATGGGGTCCAAAATGATTAGCCATTGACTTTTAATGTAAAGACAACATAAACAATTGTTCAGCATTTTTCAGTATATCTTTTTTATGCTCCACAGAAGAAGGAAATCCATACAGATTTGGAACAACATGAGAATTAATGAATTTTTGGGTAAAATACCACTTTTAGAGGTGCCTATAATAAAAGCCAGTTGGGTCCAAATCGACTCAAATTTATCACATTTATTTTTACTGTATGGAAGAAGAAAAAAGTCACCCAGGTTTGGAATGACTTGAAGATGTGCGCTCATTTTTTTGGGTGAACCACCACTTCAATGTGTTTCCTTCAACTCAGTTGACCGTTTCTATCCAAAACCACAAAATAAAGTGCGGCTTCACCCTTATGTCTGGCTTTCCACTTAGTCAAGTTAAGATGTATTTGTCATGTTCTCCTACTACATTTCATCAGAGGGGTGTTTAAGTTGCTGTGTGGGTGAGTGCAGTAAAAGTGCTCTTGGTCCCATGAATTGTAGGTCAACAACGTTGAATGAGAGCAAACTAGCTGAGAAACTTGCGTCTAATAGCCCGTGTTTGTTTTTTCTGTCATGGTGGGAACTTTCCATTGACTTCTGTTGTTATTCCAGTGAGCTAATGATGTTTTTTATCCCCCAAACCCTCACAGAAGACCTCCATTAAGGCGTTATTTAGTCTGTTTATTAAGCCGTTTTCCTCACGGGGACTGTGTGCTTCTCCCCATTGTAGGTGATTACAGATTTTACCGTCCTTGAGGGGACATTCGCTCCCACAATTTAGCCAAAAGCCAACCTGGAGTCTTGACTATGACTCCTAACTGCATTATACTTCACTGAACCTCTGCTGTGTGTGTGTTTGAGTTGTTTGTGGGGCTTTTTATGAGTGTGTCAGCATCCTGCCGGCGTGGTGCCGACACAGCACTCTAATTGCATACTGAATATGGACACACACACACAGCTGTATTCATTATCCAGACTCATTCTTGAGACTATCGGGACGAATCTGCATCCGTCTATTTCCTGTTCTGTCCCTCTTCATCTTTGTATCACCGTCCTTGTGCAAAATAAATGTACACACGCTTTCGCTTTGGGCGACACAGGCTGTCATTATTCATCCGTCTCGTTCTTCCCTCGGCGTCTCCATCCGTCCATATTGTCCCTCAGATCACATTACATCTGAAACTAACCGACAAACGCGTCACCTTGAAGACATACAGTCTTCACATTCCTCAAATGCGGATGTCATCGAAAGCGCTTTCTGATTCATATATTTGCTGCAAATATTATTCTCGGCTTTTTGATCTGCATTGCAGGTGGTCGCAGGATTATCCGCATCTGTCCTACAACGCTGGCCAGAAAACTGCCTTAAGCATACAAAAAAAACACATAGATGTTTAAAAAACACATGCCTATGCGGTACTTCGGTCTTAAAGGCAGCGTCTGTCACGTTTAAAGGTGACCTGGAAACTCATAGGGAAGACACTTAATCATACACGCTCACTCACAAGATGGTAAAGATATAGTAAGAAGTAAATCATAATGAGACAAATTGATGTCTAATGGCTGAGTTTGGCTGCCTGACATCAGCTGAGCTGATTCAGCATCAGCTATTAACACAAATATAATGATTGCTTATTATACTGTACATGCATTTTTATTTAAAATGGCACTGCCCGCAAGTGTAGTAGAAATCGCTGTTGAGGGATTTTTTTTAGATATGTTTCTATAAATATAAAAATGAACATAGTTTAAAAAAACATACAAAATGAACTACTTAGAAAATTTACTTTAAGTACATACAAAGAAAATTACTAAAAAATCTTGTTTGTTAACCTGCATTTACTTTTATAAATTTTTATTAGTTATTTTTTTATTTATTACTTATATTTATAAATTATTTATATTATTTGTATTTATACATTTCTTTATAATTTATTTAAATATATAATTTAATTTATATATTTTCTTTATATAAATTATTTAAATTATTTATTCATTTGTGTGTGTGTGTGTGTGTGTGTATATACTTTATTTATATAAATGATTTATTAAATTATTCATATTATTTTATTTATTTATTTATTTATATTTATCTATATTTAAAAAAAAATATTGTAAATTTATTGCAAAATTATTTATTATTATTAAATAATTATATATTATCTAGTTATTTATGATATAATTTAAGTTATATTTGTAAATATATAATTTAATTATCATTTATATAAATTATAAGATTATATTATATTATTTATATTATATTTATATTTGTATTTATTTATTTATTTTTGCTGTACACTTGGTGACAAAATTAAATAGCTGAACAAAAAATGATTAAACTTTTGTTAAAAAAAACTATAATATCCAATAAATTATTACCTGTATTTGAATAGTAATATTTTCTAGATTAAATATATAATATACAATATTAATGGCATTAATAATAATAACATTAGTAATGTTAATTTCTAAATTTATTTATTGATTTTTTTAATTAAATTACTTGATTTTATTTTTTTATGTGTATTTATTTATATATTATATAATTTAATTTATATTTATACTTGTAGATCATTTATAATTGTTTATTTATTATAAAATGTATTTATATTATTATTATTAAATAATTATTAAATAGTTATATATTATCTAGTTATTTATTTATTATATAGTTTAATTTAATTTATGTTTATAATTATATAGTATCATTTACAATGATATATAATTATAATTTACAGTTATATAAATTATATATAAAATTGTTCATATTATATTATACTTTTTAATATTTATTTTGCTATACATTTGGTGACAAAAATGCCTAAACTTTCATTAAAAATAGATGTAATATCAATACCTGTATTTAAATATTAATATTTTCTATATTAAATATATAATATTAACATTAGTAATGTTAATTTCTATATTAATTTTATTTTATTTTATTATTTTATTTAATTTCAATCTTTCTAGCCCCATTGAACCACATACAGGCTGAATTTGCAACCGTGTTACCCATTTTGGTGTTTTTATTTCTGTATCCTTTTATTATTTTTGCTTGTTTTGAATTCATGTTCTGTTTATTTAATGAAAACAATGAAATCACCCAAATAAAGTTGTACCCTGTACTCGGACATCCCATTTTGGTAACAGCATTGAAAGAGCTGCAAAGCTCATGTACAATAAATAGAAACTAAAACAGCTCATAAAATATTTATGAGGTGAACAAACAACATTTTCTGAAAGTTAAAGCTGTAGTGTATAATTTTTTCCGTATAAAAATAATTCCAAATGTTAAAATAAAACACAGTCATTGGTGATGCCAGTGGCACAGAAATTACACACTTGACCTTCTTTCGTTGACCAAAGAAAATAAAATCATTTTTAAGACTTTTTAAGCTTTATTTTGTACCCTATTTGTGGAAAGTGCCATATATAGTAACTAAAAATGGAAAACCCCTCCTCTCATTCGACATGTTGGTGGTCTAATGCATAGAGTTGTGTTGTTGTGTTTTTGTGTTCGGACCCCCTGGTGTGTGATAACGCGTCTGCAGGCTGGAGGGCCATCTGCCACTCAAGAGCTCCATCCATCAAAACAAAACACAACAGACAGTCAAACAATACAGTGCATTCCCTTACAGTCACAGACCACACACACACACAGATAATAGAGACGTGGTGAAAGGTTTCCAAACACATATTGAAAAAAATGACCTCGTAATCCGATTTTATACAGCGTAGGCGACCTATTTGACCTTTAACCTCTCAAGACTGGTATGACTTCCCACATATGAAGTCTTTCACTCTCAGACCTTGATGTATAATGCCCACGAGAGTCACATATAGATCTTGAGGTTAAATATGATTGTACTTTCTGACATCATTGATGATGCAATAAAGCTTAAAACCATCGGCGGGTTGTCAAAAGCATTTCCAGGCCAAAGCTAAGCACTGCTCTGTGTGCCCATGTGGGTAATTAGCTAGTCTCCAAGATGGAAGGAAGTGCTTGTGTCAGCTAAAGAGAAGAGAGTCTAAAAAAAAGGAAAGATAGTTGAAATGCTGCCTGCAGTCATTGTTCATATCCCAACTACAACCGAAGCATTCCCATAGGAACGTGCACATCCTGGTTTGGAGAATAGGAAACAGACACTAGTCTACGGCTCATGCTGTTGTCATTTCAATGAGAGAAACCGCTAGAGCTCAGAAGCTTCATTTCATGTTGCATTCTGTGTGGTGATCAAAGACTTGTGCTGCGCACACATTGGAAGACAAAGCTTTAAAGAGTTAGTGCAGGTTAGGACACTAATGAGATGGAATAGATAAAAATGCTGTCATCATATTTAAATGTGCTGCCTCAAGATGTGAAAACTATGGCAGAGGAGAAGATTTTCAGCGACTTGCAAGTATGCATGATTGAAGAGTCTATACATTTTATGAAAAATAACATAAAATGTATTTGGCAATGACAGGAAGTTTACTCAAATGATTCTTTCAAAAACGCTGATTCGTTCAGAAACTTAAACAAGAGGTTCTTCACAAAAGAATCACTGAATCATCTGCTTCAGATTCATTCAAGAACTCTGATTCATTCTGAAACGAAACAAGTGACTGTTATGAGTTAATCATTGAGTCATTCACTCAACCATTTCATTCAAAAATGCTGAAACAAAAGACTCTCTACAAGTGAATCATTATATAATTTGTTCACAAAAATGCAGATTCATTTAGAAACTGAACAACTGAACTCTATAGGAGAAATTGAATCATTGTTACCATTGTTTCGGTTAAAAATGCTGATTCGTTCTGAAACTAAATAAGGGACTCTCTACAAGTAAATCAAAGTATCATTTGCTCAATAGATTGGTTTACAAAAATGCTGATTCATTCAGAAACTAAACAAGAGATTCTTTTTAAGAGAAACAATCATTTTCTTATCAAAAACATTTTAAAGCATTGATTCATTCAGAAACTAAACAAGTGACCGTTTTTTGTTACTCATTGAATCTTTTGCTCAATCATTTTATTCAAAAATTCTGATTCGTCATTTTCTCACCAGATGCATTTAAAAATACTGATTCATTCATAAACAAGTAACTGTCTTTTAATCAATGAATCATTCGCTTAACACCTTTGTTCAAAAATGTAAATTCATTCAGAAACTTAAGTAAAGACTCTACAAGTGTATTATATTGTATTATATTTGCTCAACAGATTATTTCACAAAATGCAGATTCATTTAAGACAGTCATTCAATAATTTGCTCATCAATAACATTTAAAAATGGTCACTCATTCAGAAATGAAACAAGTGACTGTCTTTATTATTTTATCACTGAATCATTTGTTCAACCGTTTCGTACAAAAATGCTTATTCGTTAAGAAACTAAATAGACTCACTACAAGTGACTCTTTATGAGTGAGTCATTGAATCATTCACTCAACAGTTTCATTCAAAAATGCTGAATTGTTCAGAAACTAAATAAAAGACTCTCTACAAGTGAATCATTGTATTATTTGCTCAAGTAATTGGTTGACAAAAATGCAGATTTGTTCAGAAACTAAACAAGAGTCTCTACAAGTGAATCAATGTATAATTTTCTCAACAGATTAGCTCACAAAAATGCAGATTAATTCAGAAACTAAACAAGAGACTCTTTTATAAGAGAATCACCGAATCATTTGCTAATCAGATACATTTAAACAAGGGCTGATTCATTCAGAAACAAAACAAGTGACTGCCTTTACGAGTTAATTATTGAATCATTTACTCAACTGTCTCGTTCAGAAATGCTGATTCATTCAATCATTGAATCATTGTATCATTTGCTCAACAAATTAGCTAAAAAAATGCAGATTCATTCAAAAACTAATTAAAAGACTCTTTGTAAGGGAATTATTGAATCATTTGTCAACAGATTCATCTTTATGAGTGAATCATGAAACCATTTTTACTCACAGATGCAGCGAATCAGATATTCTGGAACAACAGCACTCTTGCTAAATATGATGTTATGAATATTGTTTAATGTATTTATTAATAAATGATTATTCATTAATTTATAAAGTGATTGGTTCACAAGAATGTTGATTCATTCAGAAATTAAACAAGAGACTCTTTATAAGGGAATCACTGAATCGTTTGTCAACAGATTCATTCAGAAATCTTTATGAGTAAATCATGAAATTAAGATACTGTTTACAAGTGAATCATTGTATTGTTTGCTCACCAGATTGGTTCATTCATAATAGATAATAGAATCTTTATAACAAATCATAAAATCATTTGCTCAAAAATGCTGATTCATCCACAAACCGACTGAGCGGTCTTAATGAGTGAATCATTTAATGCTGAATCATTCAGGTTTATTGTGTAGATAAGAGTAGCTTGTCGCTTTCTCATTCTGCAAACTCATCTCCCTTTTTTTCCACAGAAAAAAGAAAGTCATATGGTTTCAGTAAACGATGGCAGAGCTGTAATTTTTGAGTAAACTATTCCCTTCATGAACTTCATGATGCTATTGCATTGCTCTCTGTCTCATTCTCATGCAATTTCTCCTCTCTGTAACTGCTTCTGATTTCAGGTCATTGCGGACCGTTTTGTTGGGAAACACAGCAACTAACCACATCTGACAACACCAGCGGGTGACATCAAGCTGCAAACCTGGCAGATGGCAGACGTTTGTTTATACCGGGGACTCTGGGAAATAAAATGATGGATACTTAAGCTCTTTGAAGCAAAAATGAGGTATCTGATAAACTCTCCAAAGTGTTTACGCACCATAAGTTTTAGAGAGCGCAGTGCATGAATGTGACCCTTTAATCAATATGCTTCTCTACAAACATATCCGTCTCTCACCAGATTTGCTTGCCTACCATGTATACCGCCCATCTCAGTGGCTTTTTTTTTTTTAGATTAAAAATGAGACAGAAATGCAATAAATCACTATAAATGGGTGTTCAGAAAATAGCTTCAAAATGTAAATAAATCTCTCAAAACTAGACTCGGCAATTAAAATAAAAGCATCTAACTGAGCTGTATAATGTTGCGGCGTGTTAGAACTACAACATAGTCCCCATAGGCATTAAAAAAGGCCTTTGGGAGGTTAAAAAAGCATTTAGCCTCCATTTAAGGATGTTCGATCATTAAAAGATCTGCATTTTGTCTCCTTACTGCATGACGGATTGTATTTCAGTGTGCATAGATGGCTACTGATGTAGTATTTTAATTATGCTGTAAAAAATGCTTTGAAGGTAGGTTAAAAAAAATGTTCAGGTCAAGAAAACAATGTTTAATAAGACTGAAATAGCTCCCTGATGCACAAGGTCCACTTAGTTTGACAAAAAACAAATTTTAACCATTTAGGATGTGAAGTTACAATAAAAAAAAATATTTGTATGTCCTCTTTTTATATCATTATGATAATTCAACATTTCTGATGAAAGCAAACACATAATTTATTAAAAATTATATATTAAAATTATATTATTTACTGAAGATGCCTTGCCTTTAAGTTTAAAAAATATAAAAATTGTTATATTTTAAAGGACAATATGTATTTTTATATAAAAATTATGTTTTAAAAAAACAAACTTATTTTTTATTTGTGAATTATTTATCATTTTAATTATTAATTCATGCATCAGAGTGTTAAGGATCAGGTCAAAATATTTTTTTAATTTAATTTAATTTAATTTAATTTAATTTAATTTAATTTAATTTAATTTAATTTAATTTAATTTAATTTAATTTAATTTAATTTAATTTACTGACGATGCCTTGCCTTTAAGTTTAAAAATATATAAAAAATTATGTTTTAAAAAAACAAACTTATTTTTTATTTGTGAATTATTTTTAATTATAATTATTAATTCATGCATTAGAGAGTTAAGGATTAGGTCAAAATAAAATACAATAAAATAAATCTTCTACGATAATCTTCTTTTTATTCTTTGTCTAAAAAAGATCTATAAATAATAAATTAAATGATATAATAATAATAAACAATGAAACAACCGCATAGTCTTTTAAGTTCTAGTAACAACACCTAACAGTTTTTGCTTTATGTATGTAATATAATTTTTACAGTGTTATTAGTAGTTCCTTTAAAAATAAACATTTTTTTATTTGTAAATTGTTAATAATTATAATTATTAATTCATGCATCAAAGTGTTAAGGATCAGATCAAAATTAAATTAAATTAAATTAAATATTTGTGAATTAATAATTCATGCATCAAAGAGTTAAGGATCAGGTCAAAATAAAATTAAATTAAATTAAATTAAGTTAAATTAAATATCTTTTTTTATTCATTGTCTAAAAAAAGGTCTATAAATAATAAATAAAATGATATAATAATAATAAACAATGAAACAACTAGCATAGTCTTTTAAGTTCCAGTAAAATAAAATAAAATAAAATAAAATATAAAACAAAATAAAATCTTTGTCTAAAAAATAAAAAAAATCTATAAATAATAAATAAAATGATATAATAATAATAATAATAAACAGTGAAACAACTAGCATAGTCTTTTAAGTTAGAGTAAAATAAAATAAAATAAAATAAAATAAAATAAAATATATAACAAAATATAATCTTTATAATCTCTATAATCTAAATAAAATGATATAATAATAATAAACAATGAAACAAGTCTTTTAAATCATGCTAACCATTAGGCAAATGGCTTTGGCACTTTTTTCTTATCAAACTTGATTGAAATCAAGTCCCATCCCACGTTTTTCTCATTTCACTCCAAAATATGTCACATTATTGAAGTAAAATTTAGAATTTTTACATAGCTGGTAACTATTTCCAACATGCACGACAGAAGCGAATCATTGTAAATGTTTAATAAACGTCCTTATAAACTGAAACAATGAATCAATTCATTCACTTATACTCACATATACTGTCGCATATATTGTAATTCTCCCTGTGAAGCAAGCCAGACTCTATTTATAGCTGCTAGGTCAGAGTTTCTCCTCTCTGAAACACGCTTCCACCACAAACCTCTAATTCTGCATGACACACCCTTAAAGAAGGAGAAGGAGAAGACGCTGCAGGACAGAAACACAACAAATAGCAACTGATGAGACTGAAACCCACGGTGTCCGAGTCTGAAGTCAGAGTCAGAGCAGCAGAAGCTCTATAATCAGGAGGAACCGGCGTAGGTCTAATGCATGGGTAGATATGGAGAAGCAAACAGCCGTCAGCCAGATGCTCAGAAGACAAATGACGCTACAACACTTCAGCCACAGCGTTATTCAATCATCACCTCTGGGCTGTTTGAAACGTCTCTCTTTCCATTGCAAAGTGTCAAAACATGACTCAGTGTATAGGCTACCACAGACATAATACACACTGTGTCCACCGCACTGTAATGAGAGGATATGGCACGAATGCACTCGTGTGCAATCTGTACACGTTTACAGTGCTTGCGAGGCATGCAACCCATTTTACTTCTGTGAAATAGTAAACCTGCCTCTAAATGGCTCTTAAGAGTTGTCTGCTATTCATGTGGGTCAAAGTGGCCGGTCTCATGCTATTAGTCAAGGTCTAACTGCACGAGACCGGTGCTGATTTGACCCGGGCAACCTCATGAATGTTTTAGACTGAGAGTGGCATGAGGAAAAGATGGAGAGATACAACAACCCAAATAATGCGCTCGCTGATCCTACCCCAGAGACTCACAATGGTGATCCATGCAGTCCATTACTATAGGAGCGTACCATTACTGCGCCACACGGGGGAGGTCAGGCTGACGGGACTCTCACATCCACGGTCCTTCTGTTTCGAGTGTGGTTTGATTAGATCACCCACTTACACCACTAATTAGCTTCATTAAATCAGACATTTCCAGTTTGATTCTCCTCTGCCTCTTGTGCTCTGCTCACCTTGACAGATATTACAGTTTTGGTTCCTTACAGTGTTATCAATTATATACATGACTGCGATTGTTATACACTTTATATTTCAATCACGTACAGTCTGAAATGCCACGTCTTAACAGTACTGCAGCACATTTCGTGACCGCTCAAAATAAACTCCAACATCGGTGTCACATTATCAATCAGTTTGGACTTTTCCCCTATTGAGGAACTTCAGTAGACATGCAATCAAGGATAATAAATGACACATCTGACATAAATGACAAAAATCTAATCAACAACCTTGACAAACTCAACAGGGGAAAGTGCAAATATATTGTGACAATAGCAGGTGTGTGGCTCACTTTGACTAATCACTTTT
>JAHKKF010511910.1:0-58470 GCA_019740295.1 Labeo calbasu
TACGCACCGGATCAATGTTTGGAACTTTTTTGTGATTTTACACTTGATTTAAACCAGTGTTATTTTTGTATAATTGAGACACCATTATAGTATGCAAATATCTTAAAATAGTTTTTATTTTTATTACCCGTTTTCATTTTAGTTGTTATTGATTATTTCAGTTTTATTTTTTATACTTGATTTAAACCAGTGTTATTTTAGAATAACTGAGACACTATTATAGTATGCATATTTTCATTTTTATTTTAGTTATAAAGTTTTAGTTATTTTGTGGTTTTCATTTTTATCAGTTGTAGTTTTTCCAAATAGGATTTTTTCTTAATATTTATTATTTTTATTTCCCATTTTCATTTTATCTATGAAATTTAAGTTATTTTGATGTTGTCATTTTTATTAGTTTTTGTGTTTTTTTTTAAATAGTTTTTAATTATTTCTGTTTTATTTTTTTTACACTTGATTCAAACCAGTGTTATTTTAGTATAATTGAGATACTATTATGAAATAGTTTTTATTTTTATTTCCTGATTTTCATTTTAGTTAAAGTTTTAGTAATTCTGCTGTTTTCAGAATTACGATTTGTAATGTATTCAACTGCTGTAGTATAAAATACATCTAAGCAAAAATTGTTTATATTAATAATAAAGTCTAATTTATTATGTATTATAGTCTTCCTGTGTGTTTATTTACAGCAAAACACACCTTTATTTACAGAATTTGACTTTTAATTTAGTTTTTATTTTAACAAAAAATGGTACCCATATTTCCCAGGTCTAAAATGTAGGCCTAAATGATAAATCAGGGATCCTCAAATCTGGCCCACAAGATCCACTTTCCTGTAGAGTTTACCTCCAACCTTAAATCAAACACACCTGAGCAAGCTAATCAATGTTTTCAGGATTATTAGAAAATCACAGGTAGGTGAGTTTGATCAGGGTTGGAGCTAAACTCCAGAGTGAGATTTGAGGAACCCTGATATAAATCGTTAAAGATGGAGAGATGTGACCAAAAAAAAAGGATAACATGGTTGAATGTCATACCAATTGACACTGCAGTCTCTTTTGAATCCCCTGTGATCATCTTCACCGCCACTCCAGAGCTGATCAGCGTCGCCACAGCCTCTTTCACTCCTGCTCTGGGAGGGTCGATGATGCCCACCAGTCCCAGGAAGCTAAGAGAGCCCATCTCAGATCCAGAAGCAAATGCCAGCACTGCCAGAGGACAGGACAACATCATCAGCTGCTGCCAAAATCTGCTTGATCTCAATATTACTGTGCCCTCCACGAAATGCCTTTAATTAAAGGAAACTAATAGAGAGGAATGTCAATATGCGAAAGCACTTCTTCCGCGTCCTCAGAGATGACTTAATCTTATCAAAACAAGCCAAATGACATGCAGACAGCTGTAAGCTGGGAAAGACTTGCCAGGGTGCAACTGAGGAGGCGCCATTAGAGCTGACAGAAAAACATTTGGGTGTCATTTCAAAGTTACGTATGATTTGAACATGGCAGGAGAGCTGTTTGACATTAAGCCACAGAAATGCTCTTAAGAGTAGTATAAGCGGTGACTGAAAAGTTAGTAGGAAAAAAATGTAGGACATCAGAGCTTTACATAAAGAAGCTAGTAGCAACTTTCAACAAAGTACAAGCCATATTCTTAAGTATTGACAGGTAGTTCACCCACTGTTGAACCACTGATGTCACATGGACTATTTTAACAATGTCCTTACTTCTTTTCCGGGCCTTGAATGTGTCAGTCGCGTTGCTGTGTATGCAGGGTCAGAATGCTCTTGGATTTTATAAGTAATATCTTAATTTGCGTTACAAAGATGAACGAAGGTCTTATGGGTTTGGAGGGACATGACGGTGACTAATTAATGACAGAATTTTCATTTTTGGGTGAACTATCCCTTTAAGTATCATGAAAGACTAGCAATGTCAACCCATAATGCCATTACAACCGCTGAATCAGCTAACTGTGTGCCTATAAGGGTAATACAGCAGGCCATTCTCATTTGTTATTAAATACAAGATGACTTGCTATAACAATCCCTTCAAAAGTTTAGACATGTAGTCCATCAAATGTTTCAAACGCATAATAGCTTCTGTACCTCCACAATAATGAGTTTCAACATTCATAATGTGATGCAACAAAAAAAAAATTGGGCTGATGGTTTTTGCTCAACTACAAATCACACTGGCCCAAATTGCATTTATAGCTATATATATAAATATATAAAGAACACCGGGGTTTTTTTGACACCAGATCACTCCAACACATAATTTTCATTGCTGGAAAGACTGATTTCCATCTGTGACCATGTAATGCAGCTTTCCTGCAACTCCTAACTAGGTTAGAATACCTAGCTTTTAAGTAATACAGAAGCTGAGACATGGTTTCTACACTTTTGTTTCAACAACGTTATGTATGATATTCACAGTTAATGTTAAATACATTTTTTCACCCAAATAAGAAGGATCATACAAAATGCATGTTATTGTTTATTTAGTACTCACCTGAATAAGATATTTCATATAACAGTTCAAAAGGTTTGTTTTGTTTTGTTATGATTATAGTTGTTCATGAGTCCCTTGTTTGTCCTGAACTGCCTGCTGTTCTTCAGAAAAATCCTTCAGGTCCCACAAATACTTTGGTTTTCCAGCATTTTTTTGTGTATTTGAACCCTTTCCAATAATGACTGTATGGTTTTGAGACCCATATTTTCACACTGAGGACAACTGAGGGACTCCTATATAACAATTAAAGAAGGTTCAAATGCTCACTGATGCTCCAGATGGAAACACAATGCATTAAGAGCCAGGGGTGAAAACTTTTGAATTTGAATATCAGGGTAAATGTAACTTTTGTCTTCTGGGTAACATGAAACTATCTTCTGTAGTCTCTGAAGGGCAGTACTAAATGAAAAAATAAGATATTTAGGCAAAATAAGAAAAATGTACACATCTCCATTCTGTTCAAAAGTTTTCACCCCCAGCTCTTAATGCATGCGTTTTTTTTTTCTTCTGGAGCATAGTTGCATATGAGTCCCTTAGTCCTCAGTGTGAAAAAGATTGATCTCAAAATCATACAGTCATTTTTGGAAAGGGTTCAAATACACAAATATGTTGAAAAACCAAAGAATTTGTATGACCTGAAGGATTTTCTGAAGAACAGTTTATGAACAACTATCACCAAACAAAAAAACACAGCTGTGGATCATTCAAATAAGAACACAATATTAACTTTTGAACAGGGTCATATTTATAAATTCAACTATTATTTTCTTGTGTGGGCTATATGTAAACATCTTTTGTGAGAAATATCTTATTCAGGTCAGTACTAAATAAACACCAACATGCATTTTGTATGATCCCTCTTATTTGGGTAAAATAATTAACATTTTTAATGATTCTGATAGGGGGATGTATTGTAACTTTTGACCTCAACTGTATTGGAAAAATTAAAAGTGCTGTACCTCTGAGACCTGCAGTGCCCATGTAGCTCTTTTGCTGCTGGTAGAGTTCTCTCTGCTGATGGGTCAGAGGCAGAGAAACACCTTTACTGTTGTAGGAAGTACAGAAGCGGATGACCTGCTCATAGGCGCCCTTCACAAAGAATATGCCAGGTTTATCCTGTCATTTAAATCAGAAGTAGAGAAAGATAATTAGTTAGTCTCACATAACTCTCAGCTAAATTTTACAGCTATGAATGGTTGTACAGACAACACAGTTGAAACAACCTCTTGTAGACTCTGTAATCAGAATTTATGTCTAACTATTCATTACAAATTATTTCCAAGACACAACACAGAAAACAAAGCAGTGAACCCAGTAAAGAGTTCGTTCTACGCAGCAGCCTGGCGCCTAAACACACTTCTGTTTCCCGGTGGACTGATAAACAGTTGTGCACCCTGACACCCGTAAGCTAGACAATGAGATTGGATCTTAAGATTTTGAAGGAGCTCTTTGAGAGAGCTCAGCATGAGCCTGAGAGTAGTGATAAATAGCCAGCCACGAGGAAAACCATTTAAGCACTTTCTATCCATTTTAAGACGAGACGTTTTTTGGTGCATGTGAATCAACGAGATCAGTGATGTGAATGTGAATTTGAACGTGCACTATTGTGATGCTGCCAAGTAATTTTCAGCTCCAATTACAGTACCTTGCACCATCTATGTTTTCCACATTTACTAAGTGTTGTCTACCTGCTGGGTGCGATGGACGACGCGGACCGCCATCCATTTCTGTTCGGAGGAGAATGGAATCTCTTCCAGGCGCACAAACTCCTGCTGCAGGCCCTCCAATCCCATCTACAAAGAAAAGAAAACAAAGACACATGTGGTCACATACTCGGCTCACTTAAATCCTTCAAAGAAAATATAGAAAGTCCAAAGTAATCTCAAAGAGACCTATCAGTTCTGGCTCAATGAAATAACTCTGATAAAACAGAGTGGATAGATACAAAATCAGCGTTTGACAAAAGGCAAGGTCTGATCAAGCAAGACAAAGTCTTTGTCATGCCAAATCACAAACCCCTGATGCCCTTATGTGGAAAACTGAAGCAAAGACGGCCAAAAATGAAAATACGGTCACCATTTACTACAAACCTTCAGTTGTAATCAAAATTATTCAACCCCCTTGACCTGCAAGACATTTTCCAAAGTCCATTGATCATCAGCTTCAGTTTTTGCACCAAAGGCATCACATTTCTTGTCAAAATGGCCTGATACTTGAAAGATGTCCTTTATATGGTCATGATTTCCACTTCCTGCTACAGTAAAACAACCCCATAACAGGACTGATCCACCTCCAATGGAGATTAACGATGAAGATGGTGTTCTTATGCTTCAAAAAGTTTAAAAAGTTTAGGTTTGGTCACATCACTCCACAAAACATTCTTCCAGAACTCCACAGGTCAATCCAAATGAATTTTAACATGTTCAAGTCTGCCCTTTTGTTGTTCTTAGTCAAGAGTGGTATTCGTCAAGATGAAGGCCATACTTGTCTAGTTTTCTTGTACTCTGCATTGAAATATTTTTCCTCCTTTCGTCAGCTCATCTTGCAAGTCTTTCCTGTATACTGCAGGTTTTTCTCAGTTGCTGTGATTAAACATTTTATGATATTGTGCTTTTTTGTTCAACTCCCTCTGACGTTTTCTGGTACAACACATTTTGAACTAAGAAATAAGGCTGCCAGCTGTGTCTCTAGGGACTTTTAATGTCTTGGAAATTTTCACAGCCTTAGACTTTCTAATATAATAAAACTATTTCTTCTCTATAGCTTTTGTGAGAGCTTTGTTGACTTTTCCATATTTGCTACACAACTTCAGCACATGCATGGACTAAATGTATGTATGTGTAATAGCCCAAGCTAATTCTGTTTTTTTAAATACAGCTTCTAACGGCTTAAGTGTTTTAAGAATTTAGTTCCCTACCATAAAAATAAGCAATGTTGAACAGGGGTTGAATAATTATGACATAGCTGTGTCGTTAAAAAGCCCTATAACTCAAAAGCATTACATTATATATTGACATTATCACTTTTAATGTCAGTAAACTGGTATTGACGGAATTCCTGGATCTTCATAAGAGCTTGTATTTGTAAAGTACTGCAGTCTCTGAGTGGTTGAATAATTTTGATTGCAACTGTATATGACTGACTAACCAAACAGTTTAGGTTCCCATTGATTTCCATTATATGAAAAAAAAATACAATGGAAGTCAATGGGAACCAAAACAGTTGACAAACATTCTTCAAAATACCTTCTTTTTTTGTTTCACAGAAGAAAGTCATACACGTTTGGAACGACATGAGGGTGAGTAAATGATGACAGTAATTTTATTTTTGGGTGAGAAATCTCTTTAAGCAGTGCTCAATAGAGCAAGTAACTGTTTTGAAACTCTTTCAGACCCAGAACTCCACAGTATTGTGGCAGTAAGTTTTGCGCAGAAAAGAACCACCCACATTTTCTTCAGAAAACATCAAAATCTCGTTTTTATCCTTGTATTTGCATCACATTTCTCTCAGATTAATCCCCATGTAAACGTCCCTGTGGAAAAAACAATGTTATTAGTGTACCAGACGTTAACACAACCGGGACCCTCAAGGGAGATGCTGTTGCCACAGTAACCTGTTCTATGGGGTGTGAAAGCGTGTCTGCTCATCTTAATTAGCATGAGCGAGCAGAGCCGATTCAAACACTCACTGTTTGCCAAAATGAGGTGACATAAGGTGACAGACAGTACCACGCAGACATCATTCCCACAGGCTGCTGCCTCTTGTTTGCACAGGTGGGCAGAGCCACCAGGCACGTCCAACCTCTTTGTTTGGGTTTACTTATGACACAGTATTTGCATGTAGTATAACAAAAGATCAATTAGCAGCGTACCATGCATAACAGCAACATACTGTACCTTCATAGCCAATGCGATGAGGGCGCCTTCGGTAGGACGGCCCATCAGGGTGTTGCTTCTGATTACTGCATCATTGCACACACAGCCAGCCTACGGGATTTCAGACAGCACATGAAATATGTCACAGAATAATACCTCAACAGCTCTGCATTTCATAACAATCTCTGCTCTGCCTCACCTCCACAATCTTGCTGATGGAGCTGTTGGAGAAGCCATGCACCACCTCTCCATCCAGCAATACCTCACCGGAATTGTTGTATCCGACGCCAGTGACCTGTAAACAAAGCCAAATGAAGTCAAGGAGATCTTAGCACCTTAAAGTAAACATGAAATGGCATTTACAACCTTAACCTAAGTTATGAGTGAAACAGAATTTTCAATACAAAAATGATTATATACATATAGAAAAGTGGTCTTTATATGGCAGGTTAATTGAGTTCTTTCCAAAGATGTTATTACATTTTGAGGAAAGACAACAAACTTTAAAATCCATACAACACTCGAAAGCTGACACTAGATGACTTCAGCAGTCTTTTGATAGAGCTCTGTTCGTAGCCCACAGGGATGTGAAATAAAAAAGCATGATGTAATAGACCTGGGAGAAGCGACCTAGTAAGTTTAAAAATTGAGAGACTCAATCGACTCCTCAGCTGACTCCTTTGAAGATTTATTAGAGCAGGCCGATGACATGGCAATGAATTCAGGACTCTGCACTGATACCATCAGGCTTCTGAGACATTCCTCCAGTTCCTCAGAGAGAAACCCAGAGGCTTCTCTTCACACCCATAGGGCTCATGAAACATTGCAGCTATTAATACTTATTTCTAAAGTAGATCTGGCTTAAGGACAAATGGCACCTGATGTCAATTTCAAAGTCAAAGTGATTTTTGGATCAAAAATAAGTAAAAGATGTAATATTATGAAATACTATGACAATGTAAAATAGTAGTTTTCTACGTTAACATTTTATAAAGTAAATAAAATCAAAAATACTAAAAAAAAAAAACCAGTAATATTGTGAAATATTATTGCAATTTAAATAACATTTTTCTATTTCAATATACTTCAAAATAGAATTTATTTCTGTGATGCAAAGCTGAATTTTCAGCAGACATAACTCCAGTGTCACATGATTCTTCAGAAATCATTCTAATATGCTGATTTACTGCACAAGAAACATTTCTTATCATCAATTTTGAAAACGGTTGTACCGCTTAATATGTTTGTGGAAACTGTGAAACATTTTTTTTTATCTTCCTGAAAGTTTCACTGCTCTTACCTCAGCGTGCTGTCCATCCGAGGTGAACAGGTGAGTGACTGTCATCTCATTTTTAGTAAGAGTGCCTGTCTTATCGGAGCAGATCACATTACAGCAGCCTGGGGAGGAGAGGGAGGTTAATACACACAACTAAGAGATTCATATCTGTCGAGAGAAAATGCAAATGAGATCCCATTCTAAGACACCTACATAATATGATTTTCACAGACAACACACAAACAAATTTTGTGGTGTGAAATCACCCCTTAACCACGGCAAAATGTAAATATATGGCCTCAAATGGCAACAGCTTTACATGTGGCTCATCTAATAAGATCAGTCCAGGATGGTGACTGATAAAAGAGCTGTTTACACTTCTCGCCCCTGAGCATTCTTGTATTAACATCTGCAAATAGTTCAACACGAAGCTACATTCAAATCTTGTTTTGTAGATAAACTCCTCTGTGAATTGCGCAAAATAGTTCTAGTGGTGAGTGTTTATTCCTTTACTTGGCCATTAAGTCCATTATGTGTTTGAAGAGGCTTCTAACCAAAGCAATAAACATTTCTTTAAAATGTTCAAATGCTACTGACACCCACAAGAACATTTGGGCTTGATTTAATGTGTCTGCTCTGCATTAAATTAGTACATGTAGAGTGTCACTGTGGCTGGTCATTTGACCCTGTGGGCTGACTGATTCTCATATGACTCATTACGTAATGCCACAGAGGGTAGAAAACACTAAAGTGACTTTTTGTTCTCCTATGAGCTGTCCAACAGGAAGAAACGGCACAAGGTCTTTGTCTGAACATTAGATGAGAGGTGCTCTGACAACAGATTACAGATCATTTACGGCGTGTCCCTGTATTCAATTGATCAGTGTGTTTTGTGAACATTCACTTCATCTGTTCTGATTTGGTCATACATAGCATGAAAATAAATGTAAGTTTATGAATGTAAATGTGTTTTTCAGCAGTATTTTTGTCTTGTTTTACAATGCAAATGTCTAAAGGTTCTTAAAAGAGAAGTTCACTTCCAGAACAACAATTTAGAGGTAATTTACTCACCCCCTTGTCATCCAAGATGTTTATGTCTTTCTTTCTTCAGTCGTATAAGAAATAATGTTTTTTGAGGAAAACACTTCAGGATTTCTCTCCATACAGTGGACTTCAATGGTGCAAAATGCAGTTTAAATGCACATTCAAAGGGCTCTAAATGCTCCCAGCTAAGGAAGAAGGGTCTTATCTAGCGAAACGATCGGTTATTTAAAAAAAAATAATAATAATAATTGACAATTTATATAAATTTTAACCTCAAATGCTCGTCTTGTCTAGCTCTGCATGAACTCTGTGTATTCCGCTTCAAGACAGTTAGGGTATGTCGAAAAACTCCCATCTCATTTTCTCCACCAACTTCAAAATCGGAAGTACCGACCCAGTGTTTACAAAGTGAACATACAAAGATCAAACGCCCTTTGCGAAAACAGTTAAAACAGCGATGTTGGGCTATTTTGAAGTTAGAGAAGAAAATAAGATGGGAGTTTTTCGACCTACCCTAATTGTCTTGAACCGGAATACACAGAGTTCACACAGAGCTAGACAAGACGAGCATAAGCATTATAAACTGTAAATTTTTTTTAGAAAATAACTGATGGTTTCACATGTTTACAGCCCTTTGAAGCTGCATTTAAACTGCATTTTGGAAGCTCAAACTTGTGGGCACCATAGAAGTCCACTATATGGAGAGAATTCCTGAAATGTTTTCCTCAAAAAACAATTTCTTTACGACCCAGTGTTCACAAAGTGAACGTGCAAGGAGGGCCAAACACCCTTTACAAAAAAAAGTGTGATGCAAGTAAAACAGCAATTTTGATGTTGGAGGAGAAAATGAGATGGGAGTTTTTTTAACATACCCTAGCTATATTGAACCGGAATGCACAAAGTTTATGCAGAGCTAGACAAGACGAGCATTTGAGGTTAAAAAGAATATAAATTGTCAATTTTTTTTAGAAAATAACCAATCGTTTCGCTAGATAAGACCCTTCTTCCTCGGCTGGGATCATTTAGAGCCCTTTGAAGCTGCATTTAAACTGCATTTTGGAAGTTCAAACTTGTGGGAAAACACAGAAGTTCACTATAGGAATATTTCTAAATTTATAATTTTTTAATAAAAATAAATAAATAAATAAAACAATCTTTACGACTGAAGAAAGAAAAACAAACATCTTGGATGACAAGGGGGTGAGTAACTTATCTGTAAATTTTTGTTCTGGAAGTGAACTTCTCCTTTACATCAAGATACATTTACTTGAGAAGCAAAATCACATAAAATACGAATTCTTAACGATCAAAATTAAGTGACTTTATGATTAAAACATGAACAAATATCTGCCAGTGGGGTCAGAACATTTTAAGCTGAAGGGAACAGAAAGTTTTCATTCCCCATGACAGACGTTTGCTCTTGTTTTATGCATAAACTCCACTTTGTTCAATTTCTCAGACAATAAGACTGTGTGTTCAATTTGCATCTCAAGTAAATATATGTTAATTTAAGCAAGTTTAGATATTTATTTTGAAAAACAAATCAAAATATTCATGTTCTTGTAGTGCATGCAACATTTAATGTCAAGACTTAATGAATTTAAGACTTTCTGCTCTGATTTAAGACCTTCTTAAGGTCTCAATTTGTGGAAGGGTGAATTCAGACTTTTTAAGACCTCTTTAAGACACTGTAATTAGGATAGCAAAATAAATACGCTTATCAGCATTTAAGGGAAAGTCATTTGGTATTTCACTAAAAATTCATTGTCACTTTTCATTGTAGTCAAATTAGCCAGATAACAACACAGGCAGGCTGCTATCAGGCCCTTGGATGAGGAATAAATGTGTTTTTTGCTCACTACAATGTTCTCTGAAACCATTAAAACTCAATAGACTGCTGCAAAACTCTGCAGTACAATGTCAAAAAAGTACATTTCAGTGTTTGACATTAAAGACACTTTTGTTTACTTTTTGCAAGATAAACAAATCTGGTACTACACTGGGTAACCACATGGTGTCTAATGCAAAATGTGTGTCATGAAACAAATGTAGACCATACCCAGCGTCTCCACTATGGGCAGTTTCTTAACGATCGCTCGTTTCTTCACCATCCTCATCACTCCAAGTGCCAAAGTCACAGTCACCACAATGGGGAGGCCTTCTGGGATAGCTGCCACAGCCAGGCTAAAAAGAAGAGCAATGACGCAACACTTAAAAGGCTGAAATCTGCACTACATGTCAAGTCACATGCCTCTTGGGAACATCTGTCTCTGTGCTGGACTCGCTGATTAAAGACATACCTGACGCCTATGGTGAACATGTCTAGAATGTACTTCCCCTGAAGCCATCCGACCATCATGATCACCCCTGAAAATGGAAATGTATTAGTGCCGTCACAGAGAGCGAATACAGGATATGACAGAATAGAAATTAGGGTTTGCATTTTTAATGAGACGGTATGCATCGCTAACTCATGAAAGTGCAATGAATGTTAATTGGACAATCTTAACAAGATGTCTACCGATTATCCCAAAGGAGTAAAGGGAGAGCTGTTTTCCCAGCAAATCCATGCTCTTCTGTAATGGGGTTTTAGGAGCCTGTTTAAACAACAAATAGAAAAATAAATAAATGTGAAGCAAGGATGTTTTTTATTTATAATGTCAATCTATCTGGTTTAGGCTTGATTACCTCCTCTGCTTGCATCATCTTAAAAACTTCACCAAATTCTGAGTTTTCTCCAGTGCCTATGACAATGCCCTAGAATTTAAAAGAAAAATGATTACAAATATGTGCAGATCATCTGTCTTATCCAAAGGAGAAAAAAAATGTCTGAATCAGAATCCTGAATCACTTTTTTCACATCTTCTAAGTATGTGGGAAAATCTAAATTAAATAAATCAATCAATAAATAGCAATTTAATATAACATTATAAATAATGGATCAATTTTTGATTATTTTCCACTAAATAAAAAATATAACAACAAATTAATCAATTAAATATCTCAGTACTCGGACATCAACAATGAAGGACCAGGAAAACAAACTGTGAGACTTGACGTTAAAAGTTTGTGATCAGTAAGATTTGTAATGTTTTTTAAAGAAGTTTCTTATGCTCATCAAGGCTGTATCTATTTGATCAAAATTAAAAATACTGTTTCAATTTAAAATAACAGCTTTTCTATTTTAATATACTTAAAAATATAATTTATTCGTGTGAAGCAAAGCTGAATTTTTATTTCAGTTTTCAGCGTCACATGATCCTTCAGAAATCATTCTAATATGCTTTATAATAAATATAATAATTTATAATCAATATTGGAAACAGTTGTGCTGCTTAATATTTTTTTAGGACCTGTGATACCTTTTTCAGGATTCTTTGATAAATAAGAAGTTAAAGGTCAGTACATTTTTTCTTTCTTTTTTTGTTTTAAATAAATTAATAATTTTATTCAGCAAGTATGTGTTAAATGAATAAAAAAATGATAGCAAAGACTTAAACAAGATTTCTCTTTTGAATAAATGCTGTTCTTTTTAACGTTTTTTCATCATAGGTTACGAAATAATATTAAGCAACACAACTGTTTCAACACTGATAATAAATCAGCATATTAGAAAGATTTCTGAAGGATAACGTGGCACTGAAGACTGGAGTAACTGCTGATGAAAATTTCAAAGAAATTGCAATAATATTTCACAATACTGCTGTTTCTCTGTATTTTTGATCAAATAAATACAGTCTTGATGAGCACTGAAAAACATCAAAAATCTTACTGATCCCAAACTTTTAATCAGCAGTGTATTTTACACAAATCCAAATTACACACAAACATGTTTAAAGGGCCTTTTGTAAATTTTGCAATGAGTTATGGTGTTATTTTTGGTGGTACCTTGTGGTCTGACTCATCAAATCGCAGTTACAAATATGTAATAGTACCTTGGCTTTCCCCCAGGGCACCAGTGAAATTTTATCTTATTTAAACATTTATCTAAAACGCTTTCAAATTTCAGTTATACTAAAGAAAAACAAAAAAACAAGAAAGCAGTGGGGAATATGTAAAACTGTAAGAATGAAGGCAGTTTGAGGAATTCTGTGGGGGGTAGATTGAGGTGCAGATCTAGCAAAGTATCGGATGTAACTGTACCTTGGCTTTCCCACAGCGCACCAGCGTACCCATGAAGGCAATATTACTGCGGGATGTGATATCGCCATTGGTGGCAGCCGGTTGAGGAGCAGAGGTCTTGGTGCTGGGGGTGGTCTCTCCTGTCAAACTGGACTCGTCAACTGACAGATCCATTGCCTGCAGGGCAGAGAAAGGTTAGCTTCACTAACAGGCCATCAGAACAGTGCTGCCATTTAACACACAAGCATTTCTACTACTAACTGCCATTAGAATGTACACATACTGTTCTAGGATGTTTGTGACTGTAGCAGTGTAACACTAACAGTTTACATGTGCAGCATTTTTCCCTGGATAAGCTTTCTAATATCATCCAAAAATACCTTTGTTTGGACATTCAGTTACAGTGAATATTCTGAATTAAGCGTTTCTAGAAACTGGAGAATTGGTTATGGCATTAATAAGGATAATGGTTTTACATAATGCTCACATTATCAGAATATATATATATATATATATATATATATATGTTGTGCATATAAATGCAGTCAGTATGTGCATGAAAGAGAAGTAGAAAGAAAAAGGAGAGATGTTACTATGTGTCCATATCCATTCACACCTCAAACAGGCGCAGGTCAGCTGGGACTCTCTCTCCGACTGACAGACAGACAGTGTCTCCAGGCACTAGCTCTCGTGCCAGAAGGTGTTCCAGACGTCCTTCTCGAACACTGGAGTACAGGGAGAGACAAGATGAGTTGGAAAGAGAAATGAAGGCAGCGGCAGAGAGATTGCTTGTTAAACGGTTTGAAATTAGGCCAGTGAAGTCAAGTGAACAGACCTTGGGATTCGTGCCCCGCGGGCTAGACAGAGGTCAAATAGTTTTGTTAATGTACCTTTAACAGTCTTGGCAATAAAAAAGAAAAAAGCTCATTGCGAGAAACTTGTGCCCGATTAGGAAGAGTGGCAGAAAAAGCAGGATAACACATGGTTGTGCACGCTGAGGGTGTTCTACAGGTGTCTGGGAACAGGGCTCAAGGCTGTGGCACGGCCCGGTTTTGAAGTGCAAATATGAGACTTTGTGTGTTTGAAGTGGAAATTACGCCTCTCATTCTCACTCTCTCCATATGCCGTCTGAAAGGCAGGCTTTTATGCATTTGGTGGGTGTAAAGCTCTGGAAAATACACCTAAGACATCAAGACCTCACACCCACAGTCCTGACTCCTTTTATCATTAATGTAGTTAAAGAAAGAAAGAAAGAAAGAAAGAACGAAAACAAAAGAAAGAAAGCTTTCTCATCTATTTAAAGGAGAAGTTCACTTCCAGAACAAAAATTTACAGATAATTTACTCACCCCCTTGTCATCCAAGATGTTTATGTCTTTCTTTCTTCAGTCGTAAAGAAATTATGTTTTTTGAGGAAAAAAATTCAGGAATTTTCTTCATATAGTGGACTTCTATGTTTCCCCATGAGTTTGAACTTCTAAAATGCAGTTTAAACGCAGCTTCACAGGGCTCTAAATGATTCCAGCCAAGAAGAAAAAAGGGTCTTATCTAGCAAAACGATTGGTTATTTATATACTTTTAACCTCTTGTCTAGCTCTGCATGAACTTCCATCTCCCAACTCCCATCTCATTTTCTCCTCCAGCATCAAAATTGCTGTTTTACCTCGCTTACATCACTGTTTTACCTTTTTTTGTAAAGGGTGTTTGACCCTCCTTGTGCTTTCACTTTGTAAACACTGGGTCGGTACTTCTGCAGCGATATAGGACAATTTTGAAACCCTAACTGTATTGAAGCCCACTATATGGAGAAAAATCCTGAAATGTTTACCTCAAAAACATCATTTCTGTACGACTAAAGAAAAAAAAAAAAGACATGAACATCTTGGATGACAAGGGGTTAAATTTTAGTTCTGGAAGTGAACTTCTCCTTTCAGGCAAGATCCAGGTTAATATATAATAATAAAAAAACAAAAACCTATACATGATACAAGAACCTATATAAAATTTATTTTTATTAAATAGAGTATTTCAGTAGAATAAAACAGCCGTCTCTTAAGATAATAAATACCACACTCTAAAAAATGTGTTTAACAGACAGCTACCCTGGTATGAGACACGTATGGTGGGATCTTCATCTGATAGTAAAACTTATGTGTGCATTAACCAGCATCAAAAGTAAAGGATTTTTTTTTGTCCCATAAATTATTTTAATGGAGCATGGACTACTGTTGGACTACTAAGCAAGAAAGCATTCAATTAAAAGGGACAGTAACAATTAATAAAGGATTTATATTTTATGAATATAAGACTTCTATTTTTAAAAAATGCTGTTCTTTTAAAATTTGTATTCATGATATAATGAAATAAGGCCATCACGGTTTTCACAAAAACCTTTTGGAGCAATGGATGCTGAAAATTACAAACATTTGTATATAAATTTAATATTAAATAAATGTATATTATAATAGAAAATTACTGTTTAAATTGAAATATTTTGCTGTGTTTTTAAGCAAATAAATACAACTTTGATGAGCATAGGAGATTTACTTCCAAAATGTTTTTTTTTTTTTTAAATCTCACTAAGCGCAAAATTTTAACAGTAGTGTATATATTTTCCCAAAATCAGGATTTATTTGTTAAGCCAGATACAATTCTAATAGCCATTTGTTTTTGCTAAAGAAATCTTTTAAAGCTTTCAGACCTGTGGAAGGACAAGCACTTTTTTGAGTTTTGTAAACAATGCTCACCAATGGCATTCTGGAGGCACAAGTTTCCCCAGCTCCTCCAGGGATTTTTCTGAGCGGTATTCCTGTAATGAAGCAGAGCAGAGCTGACATTAAATGTCCACCGCACTTACGCTCTCACTACACCTCATTAATCTATGAGACTTCAAGTTTTCCCAAAATCCTCAAGTCCTCTAAAAGCATTTGGACATTTGCATCCGTTGTAAGGTCTACAAGCTTGGTCTACAGAGTGATGTCACATCAAATAATGTTACTTTAGGTAATATATGTTGGATTTACCTGTACAAAGGCAACTGTAACAACAATAATAATGGCCTGCAAAAAAGAACAAAACACGTGTTAATGGACTGATCCAATACTTCAAGGAAATCAAAAATCAGACAAGGAAAGTGAGCGGAGTCTTACCACGGTGATACTGACGGCATCATCAAACTGACGCATCAACACACTGATGACAGCGGATGCCAGCAGCAACAGGATGAGTGGGTCTTTAAACTGGAGACCAAAAGAGAGAGAGGAAAATTCAGAGACTGCATAAGGGTGCAATGCTGCTCAGAATTCATTGTGTCCCACATCTCAAGGCGAAAGTTTGTGTTTATCTGCCTCAGGGCTTGAGGTAGAAAAATCAATGTTAGCTATACATGACGACAACAATTATCGACCTCTGTGTCATACAGTCTGCTTTTTCAGATACCGCAGACACATACATTGGCAAGAAACCAAAACCCAAACCAATTTACAGTATTGGTCTTCTATGCTGTGGGGCTAAAAAGCAGCTAATTCTAAACAATAAGGTCTGCCGGGACAAACTGTAGTTTTTAAAATATATTTAAACTTCTTATTTTAACATAAAAGGTCTTTAAAGCTGTTTGAGTCATTATGCTTCGGCACAGTATCTGGCACAGTAACAAACTAAAACCGGAAGCACAATATGGCTTAATCCCTTCATCAAGCCTGTTTTTGCTGCGTGGTTCAAAGCGTTTAGGCGATCAGCTCACGATCCAGTGTTTTCAGCACCTTAGAACGGCTCTGTTCACCGTGAATGCAGTGAACTTGTTTACTGCATGTGCTGTGAATTTAGCACACTACCAGTTATGCCTTATTTTCGGTGCAAAATAAAAGCTCTACTCTACTCGTTTTACGTCAAAATAAAAGGTTAAAAATGCAGTAGGAATTGTTAACAGCTAGCAGTTTAAATGGGTAACGTTGCTGCAGTCCAAATTCAAAATATCTCCCTCAAGTGTAGAAATTTAAAAAAAAAAAGTATTGTAATTTTTTTATTGTAGTCTAATGCAAAAATAATATACCTGTGAAATATTCATTTTTATTTATTTTACAGTACAACTCTTTTACAATATATAGCTATTACTGTCATGGGAATAACAATAATATAAAATGTTATTACATTTTGAGTCTCCTTTAAAGTTCAGGTACAAGTCAGCAGAGCTGCCCGCGACTAAAGATTTTTCTGGTCGACTAGTAGTTGTTAATTTTGAGCATTAGTCGACTAATCACACGTTTATCAATAACCATTTAAATCACAATAAGGAGCCTTTAATTGCCTAAATAGCCTAGTAAGCGCTCAAGCGCACATAAAACTTGCCACAGCACACCGGCAGAAGTAATGATTATGAATATGTCAGGAAAAAACTGTATTACCAAACACACCAGCCGTTAACCATCTGTCCGTCACGGAGTGCATGACTTCGCCACTTCCTGTGGATTTTTTCTGCGACTAAACGGCTAATAAAATTTTGGTCGACCAAGCCTCTTCTCGTCAACTAATTGTTAGTTGACTAATTGGGAGCAGCCCTACATTTTTTCTGACTCTCTTAGAGTGCATTAGATAGAATAATTTAACTTTAAAATGTACAACATTTAATTTTTTTAAAATATTTTTAATCAAGTCTTCATTTGTTTTTGTTTTTTATTGCAATAAATATTGTATCATAGGCTTCATATCAAGATATTATTGTATCATTAGATCCCTATTAGTTTGTGTTACCACAAAAAAAATATTTGACCCTCAACACTAACAAACACTGTATTCTATTTATATTCTATCTACTTGTTTTCTTTTTATTTATTAAAAAACAAAAAACTTGACTCTCTGACACTGTTTAGACAGGAAATGTAGCATGTTATTTGTTTATTTTTAAAGTCCCCAAGGTCACCTGATAACCAACAGCACCAGAAATGGCTAATGACACGCTGGTTAAGCGCTAGAAAGTAAATATTAAAAAGAAGGGAGTGCGGGTTACTTTCTTTGATTGGCCACATACAGAGAATGCAGAGCTTTAATCTATGGCAGGATCTGACACCCGCGGATTGCCCCGTTTGCATAACCGGCAATTAGCAGCACCACACAAGATGAGCTCATCATTTCTTTTGAGCGAGCAATACGGCAGCCTTTTGAAAAGCAAACCACGGCTGCACAGTTACACGCAGGTTACACATAGCACGGGAAGGCAAAACAAACAGGGTTTGACTTTGCTGTCTGCTAAACGTGCTTTGACATGCTTTCACGTCTACTGTGACACATCCGGATTTACGCTTAGAGCTGGTGGCGCTGTGATAAAAATACCATTGAGAATTTGAATAAATCTGGGGGAAAAAGCAAAAGTAGTAAGGGAGATTATTTTAAAGCGGCACTGGTGGTCGCGCCTGACAAAAAAAAAAAAAAAAAAAGTCTGATATGTTCTGGTCTGTGAAGCATGGGGCGTTAAACAGGGAGGGTGCCTGAAAGAGAGCCAGAAAGTGGGGGAAACAAAACAGAAAAGAGAGAGACAGAGGGAGGTCGGCACATCCCAAAGCTAAAAGCCAATATAAAGTGACAGATTAAAGGCATGACAGCTTGTTGCTTTTAAACAGACCGACTCTACCTCAGACAGCCTTGTTCACAGACTTAGATGCTTTTTACTCGCCCAGAAAACAAGCCTTTGCTACTTTGAACAGGAGAGGTGAGACAAAGGAGAAACTGGGAACTGAGCTGTGGCTGCATTAGAAAATTAATGTAATCACAGGTGTTAAATAAGACGTGAAGAAGCCTTTGTGATTCACAGAGAAAAAAAGAGTCACAGTAATAAGAAGAAAAGGCCAATCCCTTCTCACACAGAGTAATTATCAGGATTAAGCACCCAGTCACACTGAAAGTTGACATGACATGTTTGTGCTACAAATCTACCCTTGTTATGACTTACAGCTAGAATTTTTTAAAACATGCTTTGCAGTTTTAGAGAAATTGGGATGTATCACAAACCCACGGAGGATGAATGTGACAAAGTGTGCCACCTCTGAAGAGGGCCCAGGTGAATGAGGGGAAAAAAAATACAATTCCTTCTAGATATAATGCTATATTTAGCCAATCAGCACAAACCTCCAGACCAAGGTGGACTGAAATTTTTCACAGAGGACAGCGACCTGTCATCTCTATATTGGAAGAGAGAACTGGATGAACTGGGTCGTTTTACAGCTTCAAGGCATATTCACAAAAGCGTTATTTTTTGCCACAATACTTTAAATAGAAACAATGCAACCATTTGCTTACGGACCATGCGCGAAAATTCACAGTGACTTTTCTTAACAGAGTGTAGGTCATTAACGTTTGCAAAAAACTCACAAGACCAAAAGGTCTGGCTAGATTTTTTTTTTTTAATAATCACAATCTTCACTTGAGAAATCTTTATATTGATTCTTAATCTATCCACATTATTTTTCCTGTTAGAGCTTCAGCTTCCAGCTGTTTTTATATGTACAAAATAGCTCGTTTTACTGCTTTATATTGCAAATTGGTGTCTCTTACCATATTATTTTAATGTATTATCTTAATTATAAACACAACGGTTTGTAGTGCAAACAGTTTTACCATTTACTGCACTTATTCTTCTCGTTATTTCCCTACAGCGGCTTATGAAGGGGAAGTCTCACACGTTACCATAAAACAGCTTACTTCTGCATTGAAAAATAGGGTGGATAACCCTACAACAAAAGTCGTCAATTTTTAGTCTGAACTGAATGAGATGTGATGCCAAAAAAATGCCAAGGAAATATTTTTTGTACCACAGTTCCCTCAGAGGTTGCACGCAAAAACATACAGCATAGCCGGTGAAATCTGATTCACAAGCAAATGATTCTTATGAACCAGTTAATTTGAGTGAATCAAAATCATTCGGAATAAACTGTGTAATTCAATTCACAAAAAAATGACTCTGAGCCATTCATTCAAAAGAATGAATGGCTAAAATTAATTATTTTTATTTTATTGATTCTAATTTATTTATCAATTATTTGATTTTTATCAATTTTTTTAAAATATATTTTTTAATAAATACATTTTAATGATCCAAAAATTAGTTTGTGAATTGGATTACACAGGAACATTAGAGACAATGATTTTGATTCACTAATTAACTGGTTCATAAGAATCATTTGCTTGTGAATCAGACTTCACTGGTCATGCTGTATGTTTTTTTTGTATGCAACCTCAGTACAAAGAAATATTTTAACATAAATAAAACTAATCAAATCAGAGAAATTATTTTTATTTTCTTGACTCTAATTTATTTTTTTAAATAACTGTATTACTGACTTGACAGTAACAGCAACACTTAGGGTTAACAAATTATTTAATTTTATAATATTTACAATTAAATTTAACTTTAAGGACTGTGTTCATTGTTGGCTTTTACTGTGGTATCAAAAATGTTCACTTGAATCAGTACTGCCTGAAATTTTTGTATCGCATTGGCAAGTTAAGGATCAGGGTTTTTTGCTTTGTTACATTTTTTGCCAACCAACCTGAGAGATATATTTTTTCCAAAGCGGTTCATCTTCACTAATGTCAAACTCGTTCCATCCGTGGTAGGCGCGACGTCGTGTAACCTCCTCCTGGGTGAGACCGAACTGCAGGTCAGCCTAACAAAGAAAGAGACGAAGAGAATTAAGTGAGAAAAAAAAAAAAAAAAAAAAAAACAGCTTTCCCAAAATAACACTCATCAGATGCGTAACCATGACAACTGACATTAACCACTAACAAACAAGAATGCTGGAGCCATGGAAACAACTAATAAAGCCAGTGTCCTGGAACTTGAGCTTTGGTACGTCTACTGTTAGATAACCATCACCAACAATGCACTTCTGCTCCCTTTGTGAAGAAAGACCTTGAGACCAGAGCACTGTATCATGAACTGGAGAGAGCAAAATCTTGATCACTGTACCTACAAACCTGCAGTTTTAGCAATATTAGAAATGGTGCCGAGTACAACCAAATCTGACCGCTTTGTATCACTTTACAGTAAACTGGGAAGCCACAAGGTCTCTATTGCTTTCCATGTTCAGTTCACAGTGAAAAAACATTGCCGTTTCTGTGGGCACACAAATGAAAGACGCATTGTTTTATTTTCTATTCAAAAAGTACTACCCATGGTGTATTATTCATGGTTAAAGTGCTTCCCGGAGACTGTGGCTGAATGTTGATGACAGTGGATGAATAAAGGTCTTCTGGGAGCAGATGGTCATGTCAGTGTGGTGATGGACATGGCACTAGAAGCTCTATCATCCACGCTGAGACTGCAAGAGCATCCCAGCACTCTCTAATGTTCCTGGTGTGATTCATTAAGGGACACTGTGTGATATCTGCAGGGATGGGCTTTGAATTCCTCAGTGTCAAAGCATGCGGTCTGTGCATTTAGTGAATGTTTGACTGCATGAGGAAATTCAACTTCACTTGCTCTGTTGTTGTTTCCATAGGCTGTGGCTAGACACACAATGTGCTTTAAGCAAGCAGAACGTGATCCAGGATCACCATCCTGTTTTGCTTCTGAAACATAATTCATATTGAGCAAAATCCTATGCTTTGCCCTGGCACTAAAATCAGATGTCAATAATGCTTAATGGGACTGTAGATCCAGGAAAAACAAACAATGTTGACACATCTCAATTCATCACTCAGTATTGTTCCAGGAAATCCTTCCTAGAAATTCCTAGAAGCTGCATTATAGAACTCCTGATTCTGATTGGTCAATTGTGGCAGTCAAATATTTATTTATTAGTATCAGCACATTAGTATAATGGCTTTAAATCATTTTGAAAAATACATGCAAATATGTCATGCAAACATGCCATTAGCCACATTTGGAACCAGAACCCATTTTGAGTAAGTAATTAATGAGTTCATATGCATATTTAATTCTGTTATATTACATAAAACAGTAAAATTAAAAAGATGCAATTATCTTTCATTTATTTATTTCATCCCAACAAATGTCTGTTAGTAAAAATTTCTTTCCCCATATATCAAAAGTTTTTTCCCCATTTATCAAGAATGAAGCACATACTTCTAAGTTTTTTTTTTTTTAAAGTCTTTTAAAGTTATATACGAATCGTCATGGCCAAAATTTTAAACGAGTCAGTTATTTAGTTTATACAATGGTTACCACATGTACATCTTTATCTCTAAATCATTCTTGAGCATGGAACTACTCTCTTATGTAACCGATTAAGTTACACAGAAACAGTCAAAGCCACCAACAATAGTTCAAAAGAATGTAGCATGGAAGAGATAAGCAACTGTAGTATGATCTCTATTACAGTGCAAATAATGAAAATGAATCAACAACCTGAAATATACAAACAAGTCAAAATAAAGAATTCAACAACGCTGCGGTTAAATTAAATTTGCTTTGATACTTACATAATTACAACAACATTATATTAAAAGAATCATTTCAGAGAGTTTTTGTTAATATCCTGGGCAGCTATTAGGGTTGCCAATAAATTAAATATTTAACTGCAATTATTTTTTTGTTTGTTTTGTTTGTTATTTTTATGTGTGACATGAATATACCTGCAGTGCACAGGCAACCTCGTTCACAGGTAGTTCACTGGCTTTTTTCGAAGTCAGTACTGGAACCATGGTCTCATTTTCACAGTGGGGTTGACACTCGGCAAGCTGAAAGAAAAAGAAAAGATAAAAAAAACTCATTTTAAACAGATTAAAACAAAACATCAACAGAGGAGGATGTTACACTCTTAAAAATTAAGGTTCCAAAAAGGTGTTTTTGCAGTGACGCCATAGAAGAACTATTCTTGGTTCCCCAGAGAACCTTTCAGTTAACAGTTATAAAAAAAAGAACCATTTTGAAAACATTTTAAAAATCAAAAAGAACCTTTTTGACTATAAAGAACCTTTTCTGCATTTGAAAGGTTCGATGGATGTTCAAGGTTCTTCACAGAACCATTGATGTCAATAAAGAACCTTTATTTTTTAAAAGTGTAGTATAATCCAAATCAAAGATTACTAATCTTTCCTCCAAATAAATAAATAAATAAATAAATAGAAGAATAGAAATAAGCCCAGAAGAATAATCAATGCTCAACCATTCAGGTACATGAAGACAAAAAACAAATGAAGGCAAAGCACATGTACCATTTTGACCAGACCAACCAGTCACAGAACGGAAGTAGCTCTGCTAAAATCATCTGACACTTTCTCAATTTGCACAGACTTTCAGTTACAAATGATGCATTAGAGCAATCCACAGCTGTGCCTCAGCCTGACCGGAGGAAGATCGTCCGACAGTAATAATGGAGACCAGCAGATGGATTGAAAAGCATTAGGGAACAGAATGACATTAAACTCTAGATGGTCATGAACATCAGGTTAAGCCTCACAAAGAGCACTCGATGAACATCCATGCAGTAACCCATTTGCTTTGCTGGATATTGATCTGGTCAGCTAGCAATAAATCCTTCAATGATTTTCCAAAACCACCTGTCAATCAAACTCACAAACAAACAGAGATTAAAAAAATAATAACACAGGGTAAACATACTACATTTTCACAATTTCTTAAGAAAATGTGGGTGATGCTTATCTATGCAAAACATCCTGTTGCATGCTGCTGAGGTGTTCTGGGTGAAAACTTGCTGACTCAAGTCAAAAGATAGACCAGCTCAATACAAGCACCTTACTAACTCTAAACATTGTATGTGTCTATGGGATTCAAAAAAAAAAAAAAAGTAGCGGCCAGGAACTACTTTCACTGCCAGTTTGTTTTCTAATTTTAGGAAGTTTCAGCTAATGATTTACATTTACTGTATCTTGTGACTGGTAAATCAACAGAAGTTAATGAAACGTAGATATATTCTTGGGTCATTCGGAATTACCCAAGGTTAAATATTCAGAGACTTCATACTAGAATACTACGCTTTAAACAAACAACAATGGAAAGAACAAAACATTCCAGATGCTTGTTTAAATTTCCAGGCACAACATGCAAATGCAAACAAAATCCTGTTGTGACTGGATTTCAGGACACGACTGCAACACATAACAGAGAGACAATACGCTCAGAGCATATTCTAAACATAGCCTCTGAGAATGAACCTTAAAGTAAGCTACCCTAAGGATGCATGTCATTGGCGGGTATCATTCAGAGTGACGCCCTTCTTAAAAGATGGCAGAGACGAAAGCTACAGAGAAATAGAAAATTAGGGCTACCTTTTGTAGTCTGTATCATGTTAAGCGTCAGATCCGGCTTGAATCTTACAGCGCCCCGTACATCAGCTTAACAACTTGAAGTGTTACACCGTATTCTTCCCGCACTATCACTCAGCAGGTCCAGAGTAAAGATAAAAGAAAGTATCTTACCAAAGATCTAGCGCGTCTGAGCCTGAGCGGATTCCCATAATTAAGAGTGGCAACAGCTTAAATCTAGAAGAGCCAATCCCATGTTCTCACCTCTCTCTGAACAGACTCTTTATACTAATGAATGAGTGCTATCTCAGCTATCCGGGTCAATTTGTGAAATTGGTATTGTGCCACAGTTAATTTCTGTACTGTACCAATACTGTATAACACACACATCCCTACTCAGAAAAAACAAATTATAATTATAACAGCGTTTACCTCTCTAACATGTCACAAAAACTGTATCGCTTTATATTCGCAGTAATATTGTGAAATATTATTACAATTATTATATACCTGCTGTCTATGTTAGTATATTTTAAAATGTAATTCATTCCTCTAATATGCTGATTTGTGTCACTTTTGAACAATTTAATGCCAAATCAACATATTTATTGAATGGTAGAGTGCATCTACTCCATGAATAATTGTAGAAATAAGAAAAAAAAATAAGAAAAAAAAGACAAAACAATTAGATTATGTTCAAGCTCTAAAATATGTATGCTTGTATTGATTTAAAAAAAAAAAGACACTTAAATGTCATGTTAGGTTTGAGGTTATTGACACCCTTGTATGTTTTTTGACTTATTAGGATGTATGTCAGTTTGAAAACAAATGCAAATTAGACTTCAGTGGTCTCATTTATAAAACTCTCAACCTAAAAAAAAAATTTCAACCTAAAAGTTTACATATGCACAAAAGCTAGATTTTGCGAACACACAAATTTTTCAGATTTATAAAAACATGCGTACGCCAGAACCTCTGCAAAAATCCCTTTACAAATCCCTGTCAGGGGAAGATTGTGCATACGTGCATCTCCACCCCATCTCCTCCTCGAATATCACCATATATGGAGCTTGCAATGCCTAGTTTTACCATGCATAACCTCATCTGCATATCATTTCCATGCATATTCCCATCCATGTGACACCAAGTTGAACACAGTCAAAGGTACAAGACATTAAGGAAATATGAGATGCAAACTATAAATGCCATTGGTGCCATACACATTAATTTTTATTACTAAAAATCCTCCAGTATCCTTGTTATGTTTTAGAATAAATATATCAAAATATCCATAAAAACAAAACTGTTTAAAATAGTTCGATAAATATTTTAGAATAGAATTGATCTCATTTTCCACTGGCCAAATAGCATTTCAATTGTTCTAAACAATTTAGATCAAATTAAAATTAATGTAGTTTTGCTGATAAGGTCTATAGGCCTATATTTATTGCAGTGTAAATACAATTGACCATTCGCAAACAAATCAGACAGGAGAGTAGATTAACTTTAGTGGACTAGAAACATTATTTGTATCGACGTCTTTCCACAGTTGAAGTAAAATACGTTCTGATGTTAATTTTTTTTCGTGCTTTAAGTAAAGAAGAAAAAACGATCGGTTCACATTTCATTGATCTAATAAGGCAATATAGACCATTTCGCTAGATGTAAACAACACTGGTCCAGAAGCGCTTCCTGTTTTTTATGTTTTTTTTTTTATTTCACATATACAAATACATCTTAAAGGTGCTAATGTAACATTTTCATCCAGTCAAATATTATGTTGGTTGTATTTTTTTGTGATGTTTGTGTAAAGTTAAAAAAAAAAGAAACAGGAAGTGTATCGGGACAAGTATGTTTACATCTAGCGAAATGGTCTATACTGATGTATCGTGACACATTAAAGAGCCACAAAAATGGTATTTATTGTTCGAATTTCTTAAAAAAAAAAAAAAAAAAAAGACAACATTTTAAAGTGAGATCTTGTTTCGATATACGTAATTTTTCTTTACTTCATTAATTTTCTCACTCCAATTAGTAAGCATAGGTCAGAGTTTGCGTGCAGATGCACAAATTTTCCCATCAAGTTTGTTTCTATAAACCTTTTATAAAAACCTTTTGCGTAGGAAGTGGCATACTCTTTCAGGGCAGGTTTTGAGGCCCCAAATGAGGCCCCAGAGCTACAGCAGGCAGAATATTAAATGATTGCCTTAAACCTAGTTCCTCAAACAAAACAACTGTATGGTTTCAGAAGACTAGAAATAAGGGATGTAACAATTCGTTCAATTCACAATGCAATACGATTCACAACACTGATTTTATGATACTATTTTCACAAACCAAATAAAAACACTAAATACATGAGGCATGAGTGTTTTTTGATTTAAGTTAGATTCCAAATTTGAAGCAAAAATAGAATGGTTTGACTTTAACTTTGTGAAACTATACTACATGAAACACATCTGCACGAAACAGAAACAGCAGACGGGATGAAAAATGCTAATTCACTCTCTGACAGCAGTGATGCAGCGTTTCCTTGGTTAATGCTGTAAACAGCACTGTGCCTATAAAATTATAAGCTTATAAACTGCACTTGTAATTTACAAAAACAAAATACAATCTAAACTTTTTTCTGAAGACAGTCAGTTCCCCTCATAGATGCATTCATATAAGCGCCCTAACTGTATCGTGATTTGTTTAACATCTCAACTAGTTTCAATCATCACATATTTTTTATCATTTTTCAACTTGCTCAGGGTGCATCATTACATCCCCACTAGAAATACAGACGCACATGTAGTACTGACTAAATTTCTGGTGCATTTTGCACATCAGCTTTCTTTTATGAAAAACCACTCCACTGAAAAACTCATTTTGTGCTCGACAAAGAAGCAAAAATGAAAGTAACACAGGGCTGAAACAACCTTTAACATTTTCAGAGACCTAATAATAGCTCAACATCTCATTGTCCTCTAATCAGTATCAGGAATATCATTTTTATATGATGTCATCACCAAGATGTGCTATAAGATTGACAGTTTCTGTCTACTAATTACATCATGTTTTCATAACTAAAACTGTAAACTGGTTACTAACAAGTGTGATATCGAAAGCAAGATAATTCATTTATCCTCTCATTCAGAGCAAAATGAATCGAAAATAAATAAATAAATCAAGCTTTAATTGTTTTCGTGTCTCCCGGGCCCCCCTATCTGGGTCTCAATTACAAACTTCGCCTGGTTCTCCTGCTGACAGAATTGGGCCAAGCGCAGGTTCAAGGCCATACAGGCACAGAACAAACTGCTCTCTCAGCGCTCTCCATTAGATGATCGAGACTGATCGTCTACAGTCCACTGAGAGGCACAAGGTCATGTTCACTCCAGCAGAGCCTCCATGGAGTTAAAACCACACTCTCCCCTATCAACCTCTCTTTACCTTTTAAACACTTCTAGAGTAGAAGCTTACGTATGTGGTATGAAAAGAATTTGTTAAGAAAAAACAAGTACGCAAAAAGGAGGAGGAAAAATGCATTCACTAAAACACTGACAAAAGCGTTCTCAGCCCCTGCCGTGCCCTTAACAAACCTTACTCTCCATCTTCCATCTGACAAGCCGAGCATTACACAATCCTCCTAAACAAACCAGAACACAAATATGCACAAATTCTTTGAATGGTCACACCTGCATTTCAGCTTTGTCTATGGAAATTCTTGAACCTTTGATAGTTAAACGCCTCTACCTTTACCCTGTGCTTTGTGTTGAAGGGCAGTCCGTATTTGTTCCTCACTACCCTTCCATAATTGGAGTCCTTCTGTTTGTGAATAAAGCGTACACGTATCTATGAGAAAGAAGGACAGAGTGCACAGAATTTGTTTCTTGCTTGCCAAGCACAAAGCTGAACAGATTGTGTTAGGCAATACACTGATTATTTATAATATTTGCAATACTATCAACAAATAAGACATTTTAAACTAATTAACCAACTTTGTAAATGCCTAACCGCAGTGTTATAGACATGTTGTGTCACAACTCATGAGAGCCCAAATGCAGATTACTTGTTACTTTGTTTATTTTTTAACGCCATGCTATCTTTTGACTATTTTTAATTGCAAAAACCAAACTCGGTGGGTGGGTTCCCAGATATTTTAATACCATCTTTAAAGTTATGCAAATCAGTCCTGAGAAGCTTCATTCAAATGATTAGTACTTTTGAACTATTTAAATGAGTCAGCTCAAAACACTGATTCAATATTTTTGAAAGTACTTAAATTAAAATAGCCATACCATAATTTAAGTGAGCTATCCCTTTCAATGTTTTGAGAGAAAAAAAAACGCTAGTATTGACACAGCCAAACAACAGTGGCAAAGCCTTAGCAAGCACAACTAATGAGAATAAAACATATCTTGAAAAAGGTGTTTGTTATTTTAAATACAGTTGAAGTGAAAAGTTACATTCATTTAGCAGAATCTGCAAAATGTTAATTATTTTACCAAAATAGGAGGGATCATACAAAATGCATGTTATTTTTAATTAAATTGAGGAATGATACTTCACATAAAAGACATTTACACAAGATATATAGACAGTATAGTCCACAAGAGAAAATAATAGTTGAATTTATAAAATTGACTACATTCAATGATCCACGAATGAATGATCCACAGCTGTGTTTTTGTTTGTTCGTTTGTTTAGTGATAGTTGTTCATGAGTCTAATTGGTCCTAAACAGCTAAACTTCCTGTTGTTCTTCAGAAAAATCCTTCAGGTCCCAGGCTTTTTCAGCATTTTTGTACATTTGAACTCATTCCAACAATGACTGTATAATTTAAGAATAATGTTTTCACACTGAGGACAACTGAGGGACACATACACAACTATTACTGAAGGTTCAAACGCTCACGGATGCTTCAGAAGGAAAAACGATGCCTTAAGAGCCAGGGGTGTAAACTTTTGAACAGAATGAGGATGTGTACATTTTTCTTATTTTGCCTAAATATCACTTTTTTTTTCATTTAATACAGAAGCTACAGACGATCCTTACATGTTCCCCAGAAGACAAAATAAGTTCAATTTACCCTGATCTCCAAATTCAAAAAGTTTTCGCCCCCTGGCTCTTAATGCATTGTGTTTCCTTCTGAAGCATCAGTCAGCGTTTGAACTTTCTGTAATAGTTGTATAAGTCCCTCAGTTGTCCTCAGTGTAAAAAGATGGATCTCAAAATCATACAGTCATTGCAGGAAGTTCAAATACACAAAATTGCTGAAATACCAAATAATCTGTGGGATCTGAAGGACTTTTCTGAAGAACAGCAGGCAGTTTAACTGTTCAGGACAAACAAGAGACTCATGAACAACTATCATTAAACAAAAAAAACAGCTGTTTATTATTAAGGTAACAACACAGTAATAAGAATCAAGCGCATGTAAACTTTTGAACAGGGTCATTTTTATAAATTCAACTATTATTTTCTCTTGTGGACTATATGTAAACATCTTTTATGTGAAATATCTCATTCAGGTCAGTACTAAATAAACAATAACACGCATTTTGTACGATCCCTCTTATTTTGGTAAAATATTAACATTTTGCAGATTCTGCAAGGTGTATGTAAACTTTTGACTTCAACTGTATATCCCAAAAAATGTTATATGTGTCTGTTATATGTTAAAACACATATGTTATATGTTAAAAAGAGCCATACTTTGAATTAATGTTTACAAAGCAAGTTGAATTTGGGATAAAAACAAATGAAAGATTATCACTTACAATGGAATACGTCCAGGCTCAGAGATCATACAGTTCAACAAATACAAAAAGTGGTATTGTCGATTTTGAAAGTCTGTTCTGAGAAGAGTGTTGTTGAAACAAGAACAGTGCTTCCCACAGAGAAAGAAAAAATTTTTTTCTTCAAAACCAAGGTAAACAAGGGACCAAACATCCAAGCACTGGCTGCTCAGTGGTGGGAAATCAAAAGATTGATTCCACTTGTGAAAATACCAAACTAAAACTTTCAGGATTGCATTACAACATTACACTGAAACACATGCTATCAATCGCTTGCTCCCTAATTTCACTTTCACTCTTATTTTGAATGTGTTGTCAGTTTTCCTTAAAATTCCGCATATCTGGGTTAGGATGTCAAACAAACATCAGATAAACACTCTGTATCAGGGACCACACACTTTCAGCTACTTCTCAGTTTTTTAATCTGTCACCCAAAACTAATGGAAGCTTCGCAGGAAGTTAAATGCACTGCAAAGTTATATATAGACGGAGCAAGGGCTGCTGGGACAGAGAGCGGTTTATAATCTTCCTCCTGGCTGTCCTGACAGTGCCTACAGGCGCAGGCTCTCTGGAACGGTTAGATAGCAGAGAGATGTCAGTCCACAAGTGCTGTGAAAAACGGAGAGCAACAGAAGACAGGGCAGCGAGAAGAAGAGGGAAATCCAGTGAAATGAAGTGTTTTTCTTCACTCACAAAAGCTTTTACACACACATGGAAAGAGCAAATATACCCTACACATCATCCAAGGAGTGAACAGTCAGAAACCCTGTAAACTCTCCCTCACCTCCTCAATCACACACAAAAATATTGTTCTACGACTGGCAATTACTTTGGCCTGTAGAGCGGAACAGTGACGTCTGCATTTTAGAAACATCAGTTAAGAAGTACTTTTCATATTCATTGTCTCTATGGAGACTTGAAAAACCAAACCATCCGGCTCTAAGATGATTCACAAAATTACAAGCCTGATTTAAAGCAAAAACAAATTAGATGTACACTATGACACAACCTATAATATGATTTGTCACAGTTAACCTGCATTATAACGGGTTTGAGAATAAAACTGTGCAAACAGGCATAACTCGTGAGACAGCTTCAAGCGAACAGCTTTCATTTAATAACGCATTTAACCCTTGTTGCTATGCTGGAAACAGCCAAAAATGACCTGCATTTTAAAGATTTCTCGTAAAAAAAATTTTTTTCCAATTTGCACAGGCTTCTTTTAGGGACTGACTGATTTCAGGCCTTTTTTCATGCATTTGTAAATGGACTGATGTCAGTTTTCAAATAAAAATAGCATTATTTGTGAACAACTTTGCCAGTACTTACCAAAAACTGAGGTGCATAAGCTCAAATCAGACCTACAATCAATTCCAAATAAAAAGTTGATAAAAAGATTAAATCCAATATTTGGTAATTATCATAACAAGAATTTAAAAGCTGTTTTTGGAGGCGTTCGTTTTTAGAGCAAAGTCAGTCGATTTTAGTCCAACGTGATAAAATTAGCATTGTTTGGCAAAAAAGAAAATCCTCGCTGGGTAAAAATGACTGGAAACATAACATGAATGTTAAAAAAAAAAAAACCTGAATCTAAGAAACACTGAGAAACAGGTTTTCAGAGTTTGTGCTTATTTATACAAGCCATTTTTTAATTAACTACGATATTATAAAATACACTTTAATAACAAGTACTGATGCAATTTGAGAACGAAAATCTCAATACATCATTGAACATATACAGACCTGAAAATGAAGTCAAAATCTCACTGAAACTGAGGCTTACACAAGCACATCTCAATCTCAGAGTGCTATGTCTGTTTAGTTTATCCTATTGTTAAAATTCAAGCTCTCTATGGAGATAAAGAAGGGGATTTTTTACTTCCGGGAACCTATTGTTCTGCTCTATTATTGACCATTATTATAACTATTGGCTTGCTTTGACTTTGTCACATGACACTCCACTGGTTTCACGTTTCACCACAGACTTATTGGAATACTCACTAAGCCAAACGACAGAAACGTGCTAACTGTGTAATGTGATGTTAGATTGTACACACTATTGTAACAATCATGCATGCAATTTATGACACTGCCAGCATGCAGAGACATAGCGATAAGCTTCTCTGGCTTCCGGTCATTTTATCTGATCAAGTCTGTTTCAAAGTAGGCATCTCACTAGATTCTAGGACACAGCCCTACATGCATATGCATTCTCCCTTCCAGAGCACAATGAACTGGACTGTCACCAGAGTTACTCCAGGTTTGTTGTCATTGGCACATCCGTGGTTGTAAAAACCTCTAGTCAAGCACACCACACAGTGGCAGTGAACTTTAAACACCGCATTAGCCAAAGAACGACAGCAGGTTTGGCTGGGGTGCAGTTTACTACTCATGTGACGCTTGTATGGTTACTCTGAGGCCTATTTCGTTAAAGAATATAACAGTCCCTGCCCTGTTCTGTTTGTTTAGCTGCTGATAACAGATGTAGCTGTAGATAACAGCTGAAAAAACAGAATTTTTTGACAGGATAATGCTATAAATTCTGCGCGACTGTAACGTTACGTCCGATAAAACGCAACGGTATCTATATTTTTCAATGCTCTACTTCAAGATACATGTGTTATATACGACCAAAATAAACCAATTCAATCCACACACACACTACAACTGTTGGTTGTATCACTTATTATCAACTCTCAACTCAAGTTTCAAGCGTCCTCAGCCACAAATGCGTTTGAGGAAACCCACTGAATTAATGAACAACACTAATACCTGTCACACGACACACGGTTAAATACGGTTAACTGGATATTTTGGTGAGGACACTGACAGCACAGCACATGACGGCTGACCTTAAAGCTTCCCCCGTCGCTTTTCCAGCCGGTGTACGTTGTTTTCCGTTAAAGCCGTTAATTTGAATGACTGTCGCTCGCCGAGCGCGAACGGCGACAACACGCTTTCTGCTAATGTTTTAAATCACACCAGCGGTTCTCAAATTATGTTTCTAGCTGTGTTTCAGGGCATACATTCACATCGAACACAGTGTGGAATAACGTCTAAACAAACGAGGCTTGTCTGAGCCTCGCACTGGGCGTTTTTGAGCGCTATAAAGCCGGCAATGGCTCACGGAACAAGGAAAATTGGCTTTTCTTGAAACTTACCAGCGGGTCCTTTTTCTTTTGCATCTTCCGTGAGCTTTCGTCGTATCTGTCTGACGGCCGCTGATGGCGTCATCGCGCAGGGCACGCAAAAGGGGGCGGGGCGACGGAAACAGACTTGGGAACTGTCAATAAACTTAAAGAGTTTACTGAAACACAAGTCGGTGATGAAATATAATTAATGCATCGTTCTTAGAAATTAGTTATAATCATATACGGAGGAAGTATTTACACTAGGTGCAAATAGCTTGTGTCAATATCATAAAGTATATGCCAGTTTCTTTGTCTCTAAATTTTGAATAGCCTGTAATATTATTGGCTTTATAATTTTGAGCCGGTTTAGGTAAAGAATACGCTGTAACACCGTTTTTTGGGGATGAGTAAAAGACTTTGTAATAATGTTTATTTTATATAGCACCTTTTTACAAAAAAAAACTATTTATAATAACTGCTTTCTATTTGAATATATTTTAAAATGTAATTTATTCCTGTGATCAAAGCTACATTTTCTCCAGTCTTCAATGTCACACGATCCTTTAGAAATCATTCTAATATGCGGTTTATGCTGTTCAAGAAACATTTATTATAATTATATAGATTTAAAACAGTTGAGTATATTGTTTTCAGGATTCTTTGATGAATAGAAACATCAAAAGATCAGTGTTTATCTGAAATAGAAAGCTTTTGTAAGCTTCTTCTGAACTTTCTATTCATCAAAGAAACCTGAAAAAGTTCTACTCAGCTGTTTTCAACATAATAATCATAATCATAATAATAATAATAATAATAATAATAAATGTTTTCTGAGCAAGTCAGCATATTAGAATGATTTTTGAATAAGGATCATGTGACTGGAGTAATGATGCTAAAAATTCAGCTTTGAAATCATAGGAATAAATTACATTTTAAAATATATTCAAATAGAAAGCAGTTATTTTAAATAGTAAAAATATCTCAAAATTTTAGTTTTTGCTGTACTTTGGATCAAATAAATGCAGGCTTGATGAGCAGAAGAGAATTCTTTAAAAAAAAACATTAAAAATCTTACTGTAAAAAAAACTTTTGACAAAAAAAAGATGTGTCCCTACCGCAACAATGTTATATACCATTATATAATTTATTAAAAATAATAAATGTTTTCATTTTTTGGGTTTTTTAATTTAATTCGGAGTAATTTTGTTTTGTGCTTCTGTCATTATTATGAGTTTAACTAAACTATGAATTAAAGCGATTTTAAATAGATTTGTTTTTATATTTTCCAGCGCTATGCGATTCAATCTTTGATATAGGCTAGCCAATCATTCCCATATTCATCTGCTTCAAACTGAAGCAGTCTAAACTGACTGCATTGCTTCATCTGCATCGTACACATATCCTATGACAGATCCGCAGCGCCGACTAGTGGAGTGACACAACTCTGAACAAGTGGCGCTCTCTTGTTACCAATGACAACTATTCAAACAAACATCCCAGAACTGAAAACAAACTTAGTTAAACACAGAAATCCGATTAACTGTAGACCTTTCGCGAACATTTTTTTTTAAGTAAACGTGTCATTAGGAAAAGTTATATCCTTGTGTTTTGAATTGTGTGTTGAGGCTTTTCTGCATTCTAAATGACGTGATCTTCATTAGTAGCAAATAAACTTCTGCTGTTGGAAACATGAGCTCACCGCTGTCAACCCTGAGGAAGAACAAACGAGTTCCTCTACCAGACATTCAGAGTGATGGGTAAGTTCCAACAAAATGCAAATGTTAAAGAATTAGTTTACTTCCAGAATAAACATGACCAGATAATGTACTCAGCCCCGTGTCATCCAAGTTCATGTCTTACTTTCTTCAGTCGCAAAGAAATATGTTTTTTTGTGGAACACATTACAGGATTTTTCTCCTTACAGTGATTTAAATGGTGGCCATTGGTTTGAAGGTCCAAAGTGCAGTTTCATTGCATTTTAACCACAAATGCTGGTCTTGCACTAGCATGCGCATTATCACGCATTGCCTAATCACCTTGGAAAGGTCACGACTGGTTAGTTCTTCATCTGTGTACTTTGGATCAAAAAGGCAGGGTAGGGTGGAAACACTCAATCTTATTTTCTCCTCCGCTTCACAATCATCCGACATCATTGTTTTACCTTTCTTTGGCACGTTCGCTTTTTAAACATTGGGTCCCTATATCTGCCTACGTCAGGCGTGACCTTTCCAACATTACTAAGTAATGCCTGAGGTCGAGCTAGTGCAAGATGAGCATTTGTGGTTAAAAATGATATAAATTAGTTTTTTTCTTGAAAAATGACCGATCGTTTCACTAGATAAGATCTTTATTCCTCGGCTGGGATCGTGTAGAGCCCTTTGAGGCCGCACTGAAACTGCAATTTGGACTTTTAACCTATTGATCCCCACTGAAATCCACTATATTGATAAAAAATCCTGGAATTTTTATCTCAAAAAACAATTTCTTTGCGACTGAAGAAAGACAGACATGAACATCTTGGATGACACCGGCGTTGGTAAATTATCAAGAAATTTTTATTTTGGAAGTGAACTAATCTTTTAAATACTTTAAAATACTAAACCATAAGCATGGTTTAGTAACAAAACAAAGATTCACATATAATGTACTTACCCCCTTGTCATCCAAGATGTTCATGTCTTTCTTTCTTCAGTCGTAAAGAAATTATGTTTTTTGAGGAAAACATTGTAGCATTTTTCTCCATATAATGGACTGGTATTGTGCCCCGAGTTTGAACTTCCAAAAGGCAGTTTAAATGCAACTTCAAACGATCCCAAATGCAGTTGTAAACAATCCCAGTCGAGGAAGAAACAATCAGTAATTTTCATTAAAAAAAAAAAACAAAAAAAAACAATTTAAATACTTTTTAATCTCAAACGCTCGTCTTGCCTTTTATCTCCCTGAACTCTGTGTATTCCGACTGAAGACAGTTAGGGTATGTCAAAAAACTTGATCGTATTTTCTCCCTCAACTCATTTCATTTCAAAATCATCTTACACCACTGCAGAAGTACCGACCCAGTCTTTGCAAAGTGAACATGCAAAGAAGATCAAACACCCTTAACAAAAAAGGTAAACTGCGATACAGGACGATTTCGAAGTTGAGGGAGAACATGAGATGGGAGTTTTTTGACATACCCTGTCATTAACAGGAACAAAAACAGTCCAGGCAGAGTAAGACAAGATGAGTGTTTGGCATTAAAAAGTATATAAATTGTATTATTTTTATTAAAATAACCAATCGTTACTCTAGATAAGACCCTTCTTTCTCGGCTAGTATCATTTACACCCGTATTTGGGTTCATATGAAGCCGAATTTAAACTGCATTTTGGAAGTTCAAACTCGGGGCACCATAGCAGTCCATTATATGGAGAAAAATGCTGAAATATTTTCCTCAAAAAACATAATTTCTTTACGACTGAAGAAAGAAAGACATGAACATCTTGGATGACAAGGGGGTGCATAAATTATTTGTAAATTGTTGTTCTGGAGGTGGAGTTCGCCTTTAAAGAGATAGTTCACCAAAAATGAAATTTAATTATTTAATGGTCCTTAAGTTGTTCCAAACCAGTATGAGTTTCTTTCTTCTGTTAAGCATAAATGAAGTTATTTTGGGTAACCAAGCATCTGTTGGTCCCTACTAATCATAGCATGGGAAAAAATACTATGAAAGTCAATAGGAAACAAAAAGTTTTCAGCATTTTTCAAAAATTTGTGTATTGAATAACTTGAGGTAGCCTGAATACATTACCTACACTCTTAAAAATAAAGGTGCTTTAAAAGGTTCTTCACAGCGATGTCATAAAAGAACCATTTTTGGTTCCACAAACAATCATTCTTTAAAGAACCATCTCTTTCTTACCTTTTTATAATCTAAAGAACCTTCTTTCGCCACAAAGAACCTTTTGTGCAACAGAAAGATTCTCCAGATGTTAATAGAACCATTTAGACAAAAAAGGTTCTTCTGTGGCATTGTGAAGCACGTTTATCTTTAAGAGCGTAAAATGTTAAAATTACAGAAATAATCTACCCAGCACTGTGATCTAGAAACATGTGGAACCTGTTTTTAGAGACATTACGTTTTTATTTAGTTCTTGCATTTCTGTGCTCGGTATGTTTTTGTTCTGCGACCTTTGGCCAGTGGGTGTGTCACCCTCAGCCAATAATGACACATGGCACAGGTGAGGCCGGGACTTTATTGTCTGCCATTGCCCGTCATCCGAAACCCAACAGATTACTAGCCATTGTAATTCAGTTTTTATGACGACACGTAATTATTGTTTACTAATGAGATAGATAAAAAAAGATAGCTAAACATGTTTGCAAGTTACAATCAGTCATCTAACTATGAGCGTAACTGTTCAATCATATAAAGATTAAAATGCTACGCATCATAAACAATATTTAAAAACAAAAAAAAAGTAAAATACCTCAACATTATCATTTATCTTCATGCTGGCAGTCTCTTGAGTCGTTGGGCTGCGTGTTCTCTGCAAACTGATGTCACTTCAGGCAGGGCGGTGTGCTTTTGGTGGTGTTCCTCCCATGAGGAGGGGACAAGTGTGAATGTTGTGTTTACAAAAGTGACTGAAAAATTCTGCACAGTGTACCTTTAAATGTCAATGCAATTATTTATTTTTTTGAAGTTATAGAACTTAAAGGTACTCCATTACAAGAATGACCTAGACAGTCTTTGAAATAATCAGATGTTGTGTCTGTTTTTGTGATCTAGGGAAAGAAAGCCTTACAAAGAAAGGTCAGACACCGGTAAGACTTACAGACATTTTACAGTTTTCCCATCTGTCCTAACAAGCGAATAAAATGTCAGGATAAATGTCAAGAGTTAGAACAGTTGAGCTGCTTTTCTAATGCCATGCATTACTGATTAGATAAATGGCAGATTTCCATTCACACCAGTGCTGGAATATAAAATCATATGGGAAATGAAATCATAATATAGAAAAGGCATTGATAACTCATTATGTCAGAAGCATAAATGCATTATATAAATGACTCCAAAGTATCAATTTTGATGTTTCAGACTATGAAGCTAAATTATTCAGAGATATTTTTCCACAAAACCAGTCAGTGCCACACATCACGGACAGTCTTTCCACTGTAAGATCAAAGGTGGTGCAAAAGAAGAAGGCAAAAGAAGGTACTGTGATTGAATCAAACGATTAAACGATAGGTGTTTTATCAAAACTTTAAATATGGTATTTCTTAAAATCGTTTCTAAATGCGTCACAGCTCCACCGAGTGATTTTGAACTGATGTCAAGTATGATGCAGAAGATCGTTCAGCTTGAGAGAAAGGTGAAAACTCAGGCTGTGGATATTGAGCAAAAGGTAAGATACTTCTTTTATGTCTAAAAGAAATCTGCTTTGCTGTATAGATGTCTCCGGGTGCATATGTAATTTTTTCAGGTGTCATCTGATATTAGCTCTTAATTTCCTTACATTTCCTGCTCAAGGCAAGAAGAATAGCAGTTCTGGAAGAGAAACTGAATCTTTTGCAAGAGACAAAAGGTAATTATTATTTGTTAAACAAACAGGAGTTAAGCTTGCGGAAAGACTGAGTAAGCATGATAGAAACTACAACAAGATCAGTAAGAAACCATAAGGAAAGCACATTGTTTTTATTAGACTTAAATCCCGTTTTAAATTCGCCAGTTCCCATTGTTGTAATGAGAAAAAGATAATCTTTCAACTTTTTATTGTTGATTTTAATAATAATATAATATAATAATTTGTAATGTATGCTGATTTTAATAATATAATTTTAAATGTTTATTGTTGCATTTTAAGTATTTAAGCATTTGTCTGTACTGATTTCAATAAATAATAAAAAAAAATAATATTTAAAGTTTTTATTGCTTTAATATATGCTTATAATTATAAGTATTCATCTATGCATTTATATAATATAATATAGATTTTAAGCATTTATAGTTGTAATGTATGTTTATTTTAATAATATAATTTTAAGCACAGTTCAGCAGTCATATAAAACATTGTTTAAACAAATATGTTTGTCTTTACCTTTAGAGAAATCGATAAGTAATGAGAACCAACATGAAGAACTGGTTAAACTGTGCCTCAAGCTTCAAAACCAAGTGTGGGAAATGGAGGTGAGCAGCTTTGCGTGATTATTGAGAGCTGTATAATGACATTTTTTTGAACCAGTTACGTACGCAGATATTTGTCATGGTATGCAGACAACAAAATAGAGCTCATTCCTGTATAATTACACCAAAATTATTGGAACTCAACAGAATGCCATTTCCCCACCCACACAGAAGTTTCTAAATGATTATGGAATGATCTGGGTCGGAAGTTACGAAGAACACGACGAGCAGGCCAACAGCCAACTTCCTGGAGCAACTAATGCACACAGGAGTTTTGAAATGAACTTTGACCTAGTCCTGCAGAACATCCAGGAACTGAACATCGCAGGAGGGGAAGGGGAGTCCCATGTGATCACCATTCCTGGTGGAGCCAAACTTGCCCAGAAATCTTCAGTACCTCTTTGGCTCTACAAAAACGGCATTGTCATGTTCAGCGGTCCATTCCGCTCCTATCAAGACCCAAGCACACAGGTACAGTTGTTTCCCTGATTTAGACCTACATCACTTAGTTTGGCTATTTAAATACCATAGATTTTTCACAGCCAGCTTCCGTTTACTTTAGCTGAATCAATAAACCTAATATTCCTGGTAAAATCTTCTTGTTGCAGGAATGCATGCAGGACTTGATGGATGGTTTTTTTCCTTCTGAGCTTCAAGAAAGGTTTCCTAACGGTGTGCCCTTCCAGGTGTGGACTGTGAATGAATGCAGTTTTTATTATTAATATCATTCCTACAATTACTATTGCTCATAATTTGGGGTATGGATTGACCAAACACCTAACTACTGTTTAATAGTTTGGGTTGATAATATTTTTAAACGTTTTTCTAAGTCTCTCATGCTCATTAGAGATTGCATTTATTCAATCTAAAAATACAGTAAAAACAGTAATATTAATATAATATTACAGTCTTTTAAAAAATGGTTTTCTACATTATAACATGCTATTAACTACTTTAATACATTATAACATGCATTTTGTGGAAACTGCAATACATTTTTTCAGGACTTTTTGATGAATAGAAGTTTAAAAAAGCAGCATTTATTTGAAATAGAAACTTTTGTACATTATAAATGTCTTTACATGCCCCTGTGGAGTTAATAAAGGCCTTCTGAAATTTTTATAAGAAAAATATCATATTTAAAATTTTGTAAATTCATAGCTGTAATCTCTAGCTTCCGGTAGCTGTTGAACATGCATTCATGAAAGAGTGGCGTTCCAGTGGATGACACAGGACATACATGTGCATCTCAAAAAATTAGAATATCATGAAAAAGTTCATTTTTTGTTTGTAACTCATTTCAAAAACTGACACTTTCATATATTGTAGATTCATTACATGTAAAGTAAAACATTTCTAAAGTTTTTTTGTTTTAATTTTGATGATTAGAGCGTACAGCTCATGAAAGGGGTGGCTGTTTACAGAGTGCTGTATCAAAGCATATTAAATGCAAAGTTGACTGGAAGAAAGAAATTGGGTAGGAAAAGCTGCACAAGCAACAGGGATGACCGAAGGATGAAGCAAAGTTGATTCAAACACTTGGGAGAGCGTCACAAGAAGTGGAATGAAGCCGGAGTTCACGCATCAACAATCACCACGCTCAGATGTCTTCAGGAAAAGGGCTACCAAGCCACTTCTGAAACAGAAACAACGTCAGAAGCATCTTACCTGGGCTAAGGAGAAAATGAACTGGACTATTGCTCAGTGGTTTAAAGTCCTCTTTTCAGATAAAAGTAAATTTTGCATTTCATGTTAAAATCATGATCCCAGAGTCTGGAGGAAGAATGGAGAGGCACAGAATCCAAGCTGCTTGAAGTCCAGTGTGAAGTTTCTGAAGTCAGTGATGATTTGAGGTGCCGTGGCATCTGCTGGTGTTGGTCTGCTGTGTTTTATCAAGTCCAAAGTCAATGCCGCCATCTACCAGGAGATTTTGGAGCACTTTATGCTTCCATCTGTTGACAAGCTTTATGGAGATGCTGGTTTCCTTTTCCAGCAAGACTTTAGCACCTGCCCACCGTGCAAAAAACACTTCTAAGTGGTTTGCTGACCATGATATTACTGATATTACATGATTGGCCAGCCAACATGCCTGACCTGAACCCCATATAGAATCTATGGGATATTTTCAAGAGAAAGATGAGAAACAGTCGATCCAACAATATACAGACGATCTGAAGGCTCAATAGTGCCTAAGCAGTGCCACAGGCTGATCACTTACATGTCACACTTTACTGATGCTGGGAGCTTCAGTAAGCTTCAGTAACCTTTGTGCTAGGAGCAAGGAATTTCCTGTAATATGTGCTGCCAACCAAGTATTGAGTGCATAAATGAACATATTTTAAAGAACTTGAACTTTTCTGTTTTGCAAATCTGTTTTTTTGATTGATCTTAGGAAATATTCTAATATTGTGAGATACTGGATTTTTGACTTTCATGAGCTGTACGCTCTAATCATCAAAATTAAAACAAAAAAAACTTTAGAAATGTTTTACTTTACATGTAATGAATCTAGAATATATGAAAGTTTCAGTTTTTGAAATAACTTACAAACAAAAAATTAATTTTTTCACAATATTCAATTTTTTTGAGATGCACCTGTAGGCTTAGCGTAAGCTCCGGTGAGAAGTGACAAATGCAGAAGAGCAGATGAGAGAGCAAAACAAAACAGCAGTCACAAATTAGAAGCACGAAATGAGAATTTGTAATGAAAAATGTTGGAGGATTTCAAAATAAACCAAGAGGAGACTGTTTTTTCTTTATAGGAATTAATACTTGGTTCTCACAACACTAGCAGATTCTCATCGGAGCTTACGCTACGCCTACGTCATCCGCTGGAATGCCACTCTCTGTGAGCATGTGTACAACAATTAGCGAAAACTAGAGATTACAGTTTTAAATATGGATATTTTTCTCACATAAACCCATCGATTCACTTCAGAAGGCCTTTATTAACCCTTCAGAGCTGTGTGGAGCACTTTTTATGATGGATGGATGCACTTTATTGGACTTCAAAATGTCAACACCCACTCACTAACATTATAAAGCTTGGAAGAGCCAGGACATATTTTAATACAACTCAGATTGCATTTGTCTGAAAGAAGAAAATCATATACACCTAGGAAGGCTTGAGGGTGAGTAAATCATGGGGTGTTTTCATTTTTGGCTGAACTATCCCTTTAATGAGTCCTTGCTGAATAAGAATTCCAAAAAAACTAAATAAATAATTGTACTGACTCCAAACTTCTGAACAGTAGTGCAGGTGTTCAGCTTTTGCCATGTCGTTTGGATATGTTAAAATACTTTTTTTTATTTTCTTCACGTGGCGTATGACCCGTAAACTTAAAATTAAAGAGAGCATTATGTATAGTTCTAGTGATCATTCTTTAACTGTTTTGTATGTGTTCTTAAACCACACAAACAGGTTCATGACAAACGGGACGAGGAGTTCATAGTTAGGAAACCAGGGACTGAGTTTCCTGGAAGAGGACAATCTATAGACGGAGCAGGAATGCATTCAGTGAACAGATCTGAGCAGATCAGCTCCACAGCACCAAAACAGAGTCAGATACCAGGTTTGAACATAATTTTGGTATCATTTAACAGCTAATTACATTTCAAATAAAAAATTTAATTATCATTCTGCATGGCATTTAGGCAAAAAGCTCTCCATGGAACAGTTCTTGCGGAAGCTTCCAGAGACTGTGGTGAAGGGAGGCAAAGTGATAAGTATACGTGACTCAATCAAGGCTCATCTACTGGTCAGTACAGTCATGTTTCAGTCTGTCCAGGTTTAGTTCACATTTCCCACTGAACTAAATTTTGGTTTTGTTAAGGGCTTTCCTGACGGTGTCAAAAGTCACTCGGCGACCACTGTGGAAACATCCGCCCTGCAGGCCTTGAGAGAACGGTATCAAAATCCCAAAATCATGACCAAACAGAATAGCATAAATGTTGACTGATGAGCTCCTGACTTGAATAATGAACTTTTTCCACCCATGTGATGTGATTCAGTGAGACAGACTCTACACAATCAGCAGAAGACATCGCCACACTACGACTGAAGTCTGAGGATGGCATGGAGACGTTTATCATTAAAATGTACTTCAATGAGACTATCGGAGATCTCCGGCACTATTTGGACCTGAAAAGGTTTGAGATACAACTACCAGCTTTTAAAATTGATACTACAGTTCTGTTTCAAAATGTAAAGAGCTGCCTCTGTAGGGAGCATTTAAAGATATTAAAGACACTCCAACTTATTTATGCTGCCTTCTAAATGCTTCTTTTTGACTAAATTTTAAGACATTTTAATTTTGCAGATTATAAATGTACCTGTAATTAATTTAATACATTAAAAAATAATAAGAAATTGAAACAAAAGATATATAACAGAAGATTTATATACATCATCTGAAAGCTGAATAAATAAGCTTAGGACAGGACAATATTTGGCCGAGATCTGACGGTGCAAAAAATATTGAGAAAATCGCATTTAAAGTTGTCCAAATGAAGTTCTTAGCAATGCATATTACTAATTAAAAATTACGTTTTTATATATTTACGTTAGAAAATGTACAAAATGTCTTCTTGGAACATGATCTTTACTTAATATCCTAATGATTTTTGGCATTAAAGAAAAATCGATAATTTTGACCCATAACGTATTGTTGGCTATTGCTACAAATATACCCATGTTTCTTATGCCTGGTTTCAAGATCCAGTGTCACATATTTAAAGAAATTTAGCATTACATCACTTGCTTACCAATGGATCCTCTGCAGTGAATGGGTGCCGTCAGAATGAGAGTCCAAACAGCTGATAAAAACATCACAATAATCCACACGACTCCAGTCCATCAATTAATTTCTTGTGATGTGAAAAGCTGCATGCTTATAAGAAACAAATCCATCATTAATACATTTTAACTTTAAACCATCAATTCTTGCCAAAATATGAGCCCATAATGCATAACACATCTAGTAAATAAAAAAAAAAGCCCATCCCGTTTTTTTTTTTTAATCACATCAAAATCCACCAATGTATTCATTTAAAACTGTTTTTGCTTGTAAATGGTGCTTGATCTGTACACATTTCTCTCCTGATTCAGAAGAGACATCATTTTCACCAGAGAAAGCAATATTATGGATAGAGAACTCTCTCTTTCATTATAAACACACAGCTTTTCGCTTCACAATACATTTATCGCTTGACTGGAGTCATGTAGATTACTTGTGAGTTATCATTAATTTTTCCAAATTTGTTCTGATGAAGAAAAAAAAAAAATCCTCTACATCTTGAATTGTCTGAGGGTGAATACATTTTCAGCAAATTTTCATTTTGGGGTGAAATATTTCTTTAACACTACTTTGTCCAAAATGTATATATTCTGTCTACATTTTTAAGATGAATTATTGCGTAAGTTGTCTTCCTTTTCCAGTAAGATTACAGGCAATAATTTGAGCCAATCTCTTTTGACAGAGGAATGGGTGCTGCACCATATGACATCATTAGTGCATTTCCACAACGACGCTACAGTGATGACACTCAGACACTACTGTCATGTGGTTTGACTCCAAATGCAGCGCTGCTCCTGCGTCCACAAGCTTCATCTCACAGACAATGTGGAGACACACACAGAACAACCTTAAACAACGTAAACAATCATCATCTCATGTCACATATCAAGTGAGCATCATTAAATCACTTTCACGGTGATGCTACAAGATTGCTGACTCCAAATGTCTCACATACATACGTTTTGGAAATGGATACACCACCAGTCAAAAGTTTTTGAACAGTAAGATTTGTAAATATGTTTTAAACAAGTCTCTTCTGCTCACCAAGCCTGCATTTATTTGTTCCAAAGTGCAGCAAAAACAGTAACATTTTTAAATATTTTTATACTGTATATTGTTCCATGTAAAACCATTTTCTATTTAAATATATATTTTAAAATGTAATTTATTCCTGTGATTTCAACGCTGAATTTTTAGCATCATCATTCCAGTCATATGATCCTTCAGAAATCATTCCAATATTCTGATTTGCTGCTCAAAAAAACATTTATTATTATTATTATTATTATTATTACTACTATTATTATTATTACTATTATTATTATTATTATTATTATTATTATTATGACGACGTTGAAAATGCTAGTAGAATTAGAATAGTAGAATTTCAGGAAATGCTAGTAGAATTTTTTCAGGTTCTTTGATGAATAGAAAGTTCAGAAGAGCAGCATTTATCTGAAACAGAAATCTTTGTAACACAAAAGTGTCCTTATCACTTTTGATCAACTTAAAGCTTCCTTGCTAAATAAAATTATTAATTTCTTTTCTAAAGTAAAAAAAAAAAAAAAAATTATACTGTCTACTGACTTTGAATGGTATAGTGTATAATGATACAAAAGCTTTTTATTTCAGACAAATGCTGATCTTTCGATATTTCTATTCATTAAAGAATCCTGAAAAAAACTGTTTTAAATATTGATAATAATAAAATCTTGAACAGCAAATCAGAATATTAGAATGATTTCTGAAGGATCATGTGACAGTGAAGACTGGAGTAATGATTCTGAAAATTTACCTTTGATCACAGGAATAAATTACAATAAAAAAAAATATCAAATTGGATCAAATAAAATGTAAAAACTTTTGACTGGTAGTGTAAATCAGGAAGAATCTCCAAACACATCAAACATCATAAATGGGTTTAAAAAAAAAGAAAAAAAAAAAGTAAATCAATTTGATAAATTAAAAAAACTTTTCAAAATTACAAAAATTTAAATCAGTTCTTTTTCAAATTTAAGTCTAAATTTCATGTTTAACTTCCATATTACTGTAAACGTTCAAGTCTTTTAAACATAATTATGGCACTATTTGCAGAAATTTCCAGGGAAGTGTATTCATTTACAAATAGTCTTTTGCGTGAGGTGAAATACTTTGAAACATCCCTATAATTAAAGGGTTTTGCTGGTTTAGGTGCTTCCATTATAAATAAGTTTATAAAATTAAGCATGCATCAAATAATAATACTTTTTGTAGAATGGTGCACACCACTTCTGCTTATAAATACACTGCCCTCCAAAAGTTTGGAAATGCCCTAGAAAAGTGGGGTTTTGGACAATATTGGCATGAATCATTTTTAATTTGTGATAATTCTGCACCGATAAGGGAAAACACAAACTACAAAAACATATTTTATTACAAAAACAGTTTATACCTAGAAAAAAACATTTTCGATTCATCAAAATATCCACCATTAGCAGCCATTACAGCTCTGCATAATCTGGGCCTAAATTCATTGTATTCTAAACTTAATTGGCAATCAGTTGAAGCTATTAAGGTATGCTGACCCAAAAATCTTTTAAAAACCTGGGCCAAGTTTAAACCAGTAACCAGGCATCACAGCTGGCAAAGGGGCATGTCTGACTTTGACATGTATATATTGCCATTATTATGTAATCAAAATGAAACTTATTATTGCTGGTCTTCAATGGGTTCCTTTAATGTATTTGCACCAAAAAATAAGGATTTATGCCGATATCGTCCAAAACCACACTTTGCCAGGGGTGTTTCCAAACTTTTGGAGGGCAGTGTACGTCTTAAATATAATAACATATTAAACATGACCAAGCGTTAACTCTAGAATTTTTATATTTCTAAATTGCAATAATTTCTATTACCAAAAAAGAACATGATACTTTTAAAAACAAACATATGAAATACAAAGCTTTATTTCTAAAAACTGAAACAGCTTAAGACACATTAATTATATAATTTAGTGTTGTTATGAAGGTTTTGGCATATAAGGTTTGCCTGGCTGGCTTTGTGTTAAACCTGAAAGAGAATTTACAATGCAACAACAACAACAAAAAAGTCTGGTGTATCGTCAAATTACATTCACACTTGTTACTGATGTTTCTGGACCAAAACAATTTACCACTCAACACTCCCCTCAATATATGGTCCCTTTTTGTAATAGAATCCCAATAGCTTTGCAGTCACACATTACAGTAATAAAGACGATTAGTGTTAACACTGATATGTTATGCAGCAAATACAGGTGTCGTCTCTTGTGAGTGCAGTGCATCTGCTCTAATGTTTGACATGCACTAATACAATATTTGCTTCACCAGTTGGTTTCCTCAAATGTGTTGATTCAATGGCGTGGCTATTTTTATGGCTGATAAAACAAATGATGAACCAGATAGCAAATACATCATGGATTATCCATCATATATCATATTGTTTTACTAGAAAGACGGTCCTGCCCCTCAACACCTCAACATATACTTAAGCAAATGTCACCAGTTCAAATGATATGTGACCCAAAAATAATTATAAAATACATTTTTAGTGTGTTAATTTTGCAGCAGCAAAGAACCTATTAATGTTATGAGATTGTCAATAATATAATCAGTTACTCTGCAATTAAGTCATATTAAACTTAATTAACGTCTGTTTGCAGAAGTTTTATATGTAACATCAAGACGAGGTCCAACTATTGGCATTCTATTAACTGTTTTTTTTTTTTAATTTAACAGACAACCAGAATTTAATATTATGTTTACAACCCCCTCTTGCTTTAAAATGTCCCTATTTATTGGTCTGCATAATACTGTGTGCATAAATACTCTGTACAGCATTACGGAAACTGTTCTGACAGGTCTGTTTGAGATCATATTGAACTTTGGTTGCAATATAATATTAGGGAATGTCTATTCTCCAAATTTATACACAGATGATCTGCTGGTGTAATCTTAAACAGAGAGTTGCCAAATATTTCCTCAGCCTTAGATTTCGGTGTTAAACGTGGTACGTTCTGTTTACTGTAAGATGACGGATATCAGATATTGTATTATTGTGACACACAACCAAGCATCACTGGCTTCGCCATTGTAAAAAAACAAACGGCATGTTAGTTGCGCAGAAGATTAAATATTTTCAGTTGATTGTCAACTTCATCACAGGCATTCCCAAATACATGGAAAGGTTTATATTAAATCATTGTCTTCCCACCGCACACAAAGTCATCAAAATCTTAGAAAAATATCTTCTGAAACCTTTTTTTATAAAAATAGCCCTCTGTTTTGCGAGATTACAGTGTCCTTAGTGTCGCTAAGCCTTCGTGGAGAAGGTTTGTGTTGCTAGAGATTGTAGTGTCTTTAAAGGCACTCGTGATGTGGAGTTACCCTCATTGAGCGCAAGCCTACTGTCCCAGCTCATTGAGTGATGCAGTTTTCTCCCATATCCTGAGCGTAGCGGTCCGAGACTGTGGTTCTCAGTTCTTCGACGTCTCGACGGAGCTGCTGAGCTTCCTTCAGCTTCTTTTGCAGCCCCTCGGGGCTCAGCCAGTCCTCCCACTGCTCTCCTACTGGAGGGGGAGCTGCTGCAAACAAACAGATAGAAATGATGTCAGAGTCACTGAACAGCCACAACAAAAATAACAAAAACTACTATAAAGAGTTTTCATGAGAGTATGGTGAAAACTTCAGTCATCTTCCAAACACAAATGAAGATATTTTTTAATGAAATCCAAGAGCTTTCTGACCCTGCATAGACAGCAACACAGCTACCACGTCCAAGGCGCAGAAAGGTAGTTAAGGACATTGTTAAAATAGTCCATGTGACATCAATGGTTCAACCTTAATTTTATGAAGCTACAAGAATACTTTTTGTGCACAAAGGAAACAAAAATAACAATTTTATTCAACAATTTCTTCCACAGGAGCCGGCATTCTGACTAATACTCTGACTAGGGTCTGGTACAGGGGCTTGCAAAACTATTCATACCCCTTACCTTATGTTAAACTGCTTTAAATGACTTTTTCACATTAATCTACACTCAATACATCATAATGGCAAGGCAAAAAAAACAGGTTTTTAACATCTTTGCAAATTTATTAAAAATAGAAAACTTTAAAGATTTCATTGCATAAGTATTCATACCCTTATCTGGGACAGCTGAAATTTAGCTTAGGAGAATTCATATCGCTTGTAGATGTTACTACACTTCAAGTGAAGTTAACCTGTGGCAAATTCACTTGAATGGGCATGATTTGGAAAGACACACACGTCTTAATAAAAGGTCTAACAGCTGAAATGCATATCAGAGCAAAAAAAAAAAAAAAAAAATAATTAAATAAATAAAAAATAAAACACACTGCCTGTAGAGCTCAGACAGGATCGCATCAAGCCACACATCTGGGGAAGAGTTCAGAACAAAATCTGCTGCATTGAAGGTTCACAGAAGCATGTAGTCTCTGGTACCCTTAACAGAAGAAGTTTGAAACAACCACGACTCTTCCTAGAGCTGACCTCCTGGCCAAACTGAGCAATTGATGGTGACCAAGAACCTGACAGTCATTCTAGTTGAGCTCCATAATCATGCATGCAACTTACAGAAGGACAAACATTATTGCAACACCCCGCCGATCTGGGCTTTATGGTGGTGTGGCAAGACTTAATCCTCTCCTCAATGAAGACACATGAAAACACACTTGGAATTTTCAGAAATGCATCTGAAGGACCCTCAGTCTGTGAGAAACAAGATTCTCTGGTCTGATTAACCTCAATTCCAAGCATCATGTTTGAAGGAAACCAGGCATTGCTCATCACCTGCAAAAAAGCATCCCAAAAGTAAAGTGTGCTGGAAGCAGCCTCATGCTGTGGGGCTGTTTTTAAGTGGCAGGAACTGAGGGACTCGTCAGAGTAGAAAAGAGCTCAATGCACCAAAATATAGAGATAGCCTTAATGAAATCACATTCCAGAGCATTCAGCACATCAGACTGGGCAGAATGTTTATCTTCCAACAGGACAATGAACCTCAGCACACAACAAGAATGGCTTATAGACAATTCTGAATGTCCTTGAGTAGCCCAGCCAGAACCTGGGCTTGAACCCAATCAAACATTGCTGGAGAAACCTAAAAATGTCTGCCAGACCCCATCCAAGCTGACAGAAGAATGGCAGATAATTGCCAAATGTTGATGTGCAAATCTTGTTGCATCGTACTCAAAAGGCTGTAAAGGTGCTTCAACAAAGTACTGAGTTAAGGGTATGAATACTTATGCAATGTATTTATTTTAGTTTATTTTTAATAAATTTATGAAGTTGTGACAAATCTGTTTTTCGCTGTGTCATTATGGTGCAAGTCACAAGACACTGTATATCTGGGCATTTTCTGAAGTGCTAGACTTCTTGTTGACAGCAGAGGGCGCACTTACAGGCAATGCCGAGCAGCATGGAGAGGTTTGGGTCATGGCCCTGAGCCCGCTGGGTGAGGACGTTGCAGAGGGAGCGGAGGTCACAGAGACAGGCGGCCATCTCTCCATACAACATCTGGGTGAGCCGGGCTCCCACAGGGAGCAAACCACGGCCGCTCTGTGCCTCTTCACCCTGAAGACGCTCTTGTAGTGTCAGATTATGCTCCATGAGCTCCTGGTTCTGCACTGAGAGCTGAAATACAAACAATATGCACAACCTCAATTCTCCTGTGTGCTATGAAAACTCAAAGAGCTGAATATGCATTTTGGTCAACTACTAACCTCTTTCATAGCAGTGCGTAACTGGAGCAGACTCTCCTCTTTCTCTGCCACCTCCTCTCGCAGAGCCTGACTACTGCACTCCTCCTGAGAAAGCTGCTCCTCCAGAGTCTAAGGTAACACACACACACAGAATATTATGGCTGTAAACTAGACATTTTGCTCATAGAAACTAAACTGCAACTGCTTTTGGAGCAGGATACTTTTAAGTGGCCTTAAAGGGGGAAGGGAAACACGTTCTAAATGTTGAATATGTAGATGATTTCTACACTAATATAATATTAGGTGTTCCTAAAAAAACACCTCCTACTTTAAGGAAAGTGTTTGTAAAGATTTTTCCCCTTCCTAGATACTATTGAAAGTACATTCCTGAAGACTTGAGAATATGATGCCTGGCTCTTAGTGATAGGTATTTACTTAAATTACACCTAATTACAGTCTTCAAGACCAATTCTTATTCAAAACCGGTTCCATTTAAAAGAAAAGAAAATACTGGAATTGAATCATTATGATGTCTGTTTCAATAACCATTCTTGAATACCATTTCTCCACCTATACTACCATTCAAAAGTAGGAAAAAATTACTACTTTAATTTAACAAGGATGCATTAAACTGTTTAAAAGTGACAGTGACATCAGAGGCATCATATTATAACGTACACTACCAAGTTTTTTAAAGTTTTTTTTTTAAAGAAGTCTCTTCTGCTCACCAAGCCTGCATTTGTTTGACCCAAAGTACAGCAAAAACAGTAAAATGTTTAAATATTTTTACTATTGAAAATGTTTTCTATTTGAATATATTTTAAAATGTAATTTATTCCTGTGATTTCAAAGCTGAATTTTTAACATAATTACTCCAGTCACATGATCCTTCAGAAATCATTCTAATGATTTGCTGCTCAAGAAACATTATTATTATTATTGTTGTTAAAAAAAATAGCTGAATAGAATTTTTTCAGGTTTCTTTGATGAATAGAAAGTTCAGAAGAACAGTATTTATCTGAAACAGAAATCTTTTATAACATAATAAAAGCCTTTATCATCACTTCTGATCAATTTAAAGCATCCTTGCTAAATAAAATAATTACTCACTTCAAGCGTTTGAATGGTATAGCGTCTAATGTTACAAAAGCTTTTTATTTCAGATAAATGCTGATCTTTGGATTTTTCTATCAAAGAATCCTGAAAAAAAAAAAATTACCCACCCATTTTAAATATTGATAATATTAATAAAGATGATAATAATAATAATAATAATAATAATAATAAAAACTTTCTTGAACAGCAAATCAAAATATTAGAATGATTTCTGAAGGATCATGTGACACTGAAGATTGGGGTAATGATGCTGAAAATTTAGCTTTGATCAAAGGAATAAATTACATTTTTTAAAAAAATGAAAATAGAAAACATTAAGTCGTAAAAATATTTTTAAAATTTTACTGTTTTTGCTGTACTTTGGATCAAATAAATGCAGGCTTGGTAACATTAAAAATCTTACTGTTCAAAAACTGTTGACTGGTAGTGTAAATACAAGTTAAAAATATATATGAAATATATATGATATAAAACTGAATTAAGCTGAACATAGTCTTTACCCTGATCTGTGAACCAAGCTGCTCCATTATCCTGAGTTGCTTTTCAATGACCTAAAAAAAAAAAAGAACAAAAAAAAAAGATGAATTTAGATAGTACCTTAAAATATTTGCACAGAAAATAGTCATTAAATCAAACACAGAGCCATCCTTTAACACTATTAACAAATCCTTTAGTTAAATTAGATGCTACTGCAGTTGTTTAACCTGTCCTTTGAGAAACTAGAGTGAACACAAACCTTTTTGAGTCGCTGGTGCTCATCTTTCAAAGCAGTGTTTTCTTCTCGTAGCTTTTCTATGTCAAGAGAGGGCAGTCTCACTCCATCCTCAAGACTCTCCTGCACTCTGTTCTGGAGACTAGACACACAAGCAAATTGAACAATATTAAAATCGAACAATAATGCATGGCAGTGTTTCAAAACCTCACAAGAAGCCTTCCAGTTTGTAAGGTCATAAGGCTCGGATAGTCATTTACCTACCTGGTGACTGTTGTAAGCAGGTCTCTCTCTTTGCGTCTCTGTTCTTCCAGTTGGGATTCTTTGTTGCGCACAGCACTGCGGGCTTCGTCCAGCTGAACTTCCAGATCTCTGACAGTGCCCTGCAACTGAGCCGTCCTGTCCTCTGCCTCTTCAAGCTGCAACACAACATTTATAAATGAAGGACTGAGAATGAGAATAATTCCTGTTTAAATGGCGGTCTAAAGTGTTGGGTGATGAAAAGGCAACATAATATTAAAATACATATACACTTTGATTTCTATTTTAATGTATCTTAAGGTAGTTTATTCCTGTAATGCAAAGCTGAATTTTCAGCAGTGCTCCTTTAGAAATCATTCTAATGATTTCTGATTTGCTGCTCAAGAAACATTTTATTATTATTATTATTATAAATATTTAAAACAGCAGAGTACATTTTTTTCAGGATTCTTTGAATAGAAAGATCCAAAGCATTTATCTAAAGACATTATAATGTTACAAAAGATTTCTATTTCAGATAAATGCTGTTCTTCTGAACTTTCTATTCATCAAAGAAACCTGAAATAAAAAATAAAATTCCACTGCTGTTTTCAACATAATAAATGTTTTTGAGCAGCAAATCAGAATATTAGAATGATTTCTAAAGGATCATGTGACTGGAGTAATGATGCGTTGAAATCACAGGAATAAATTACATTTTAGAACATATTCAAATAGAAAGCAGTTATTTTAAATAGTAAAAAATATTTCAAAATTTGTACTGTTTTTGCTGTGCTTTGAATCAAATATACACAGGCTTGGTAAGCAGAAGAAAATTATTAAAAAAAAAAAAAAAAAAAAACATCAAAACGTACTGTTTAAAAACTTTTGACAGGCAGTAAATTTGAAATAATTCATTAGAAATAATTTGAAACATTATAAAAGCTTTAAATGTCAATTTTCATCAAATCGATAGCACCTTTTCTGAATAAAAGTATTAATTTATTAAAACTCCAAATTTTTTAACTCCACAAACAGTAATGCTCTGGGTGAGATTGTGAAACTGGATGCTACTCTCACTAGTAGTTTTAATTTTATTTTTTTCATTTTTACTAAGCCTATTTTAAACATCAAGAAAAAAGGGGTGAAATTTTTAGAAAGAAAACAAAAACATATTTATAAGAGATTTACATGCAAAAAAAAATATCCAAGGTTCATTTAAGAAAGAAAAAAAAAAAAAAAGATCTTCAAGAAACAATGTATTGGAGAAGACGCACAGTGAGCTTGGGATTTTATGAGCCAGCAGGGTAAAAAGAGTGTTACTTTAAGATAAAAAATACAATAGGAGCAGATGTGTGATATATGGGTGCAGTAGATGCTATAGTGTCTGGCAACATAAGCTGAGCATTATGAGCAATTGCTGTGAAACCACAGGAAAAGGCTTTTGTTTTGTTGGCTGGCCATCAGAAAGTGCGGTACCTTTTTGTGCTGGGCTTGGTAGTCTTCCATGGTGGGAAGGTCAGCCAGATATCGCTCGAGCGTCTCAATCCGCTGCTGTTTTTCTCTGTTCTGCTCTGACTCCTTCTGACACTTCTTTTTCAAGCTGTTGATATGCTTGTCTCGACTTCGGATCTTTGTAAACCGCAACAACACAAAATAAAAATTCAAACATCCATTCTGTGCTCGTAAGTGGTTGATTAGGTCACACGCTGAAGCTTGCATATACTTACCCTCTCCTCTTGTTTCTTTAGCTCCTCTGCATGTTTTTCACTGCTCTCTTTCAAGATCTCATTCAGACGTTGCGTCTCTGCTTCCACTGCACCTAGTCTGCGGTCCGCTTCCAGCTTCTCCTTGGTAAAGCAGTCGCTGCGCTCTGCAAACTGGGCTCGCAAAAAAGCGTTTTCCCGCTGGGCTTCCTATCACACATCACACACAACTCAAAAAGATGTTTTGATAGAGCACAAAGAAAAAGGCTGTGCATGCTTGTGAGCTAACCTGTAACCTCAACAGACACACATCGGTGTAAGGAGCTCCACGTCCCATGAGGGCACTGTGCACCTGCAGTTCACTCTCTCTGAGACGCTGCTCCAGCTGAGACATTTGCTGCTTTTGCCTGCAATGCACCAGTTACTACATTAAGTTAATGTTCAGAGTGTTTATAAAATGAGAGATGCTTCTGAAAACTTGGCATTACCTTTCAATGGTAAGTTCTTTCTCTTTTAGCAAATTCTCATTGGCTTTAATGACAGCATCCCACTTGCTGGTCTCTGAGTGAGAGGTTCCTGGATAGAGAGAGGATGCATACTGTCCACCTCCTCCTGTCATTAACTGCAATAAAAAAGAATAGGTGGGTAAACACAAACTTGTATTTAAAATAGGCATATAAACACAATCTGGCATAGTATGAGGCGTCCAACTGACACATTTTTCTAGGGCTGATCTTCCTGTTAATCAGAGTGTGGAACAATTTGTTGCACCACTACAAACTCGTGCAGTGAACAAAAATGCCTCTGGCATGAAGTTGACAGCATAATTGCGTAACTGCAGTTTGCAGAATGAAAAACAAAGCAACTGCAGTCGTAATATGTGGTGTTTTTTCAGTGTTTGTTTATAGCAGTTATTTTAGATGTACAGAACATGTAGTTTATCATTATTATTATTATTATTATTATTATTATTATTATTATTATTGTGATAGTCCATTGATATAGATTTGTCTCTCCGACAAATTAACAGCAGATTTTCCATCTCTGCAATAATTCCATATTGAGAAGCTGTTATAAGTAAGGTAGCTAAATAAACATGAAAACATATTATGTATATTATGTGAGTAATTACAGACTGCCCTGATACAGATTCCACTCTAAAATAGATGCTAGAGTACATCCACTGCTCAAAATGGCTTAATTACTTTTGAGAAGAAGAAAGTCAACAGTCATGTTGTTCCTGCACCATTTGGGGTAATCACATCCTGAGCAAATGGTCCTCAACTGTAGGAATGGGTGTGGGAAACTGAGCACCATCTCAGAAAATGGGGTGTTTAAACTTCATTAACATACAGACCACAACTCTATAGGGGTGGTAAATTGTAACAGGATCAAAGGTTTGAGTTTAGGATGTTCAGGATTGATTATGACTCTGCAGAACCCAAGGTGTTACATGTGCTTTGTTCCTGCTATGCTGCAATAAACTTCACTGAGATCTTTAATATCCTCATCAATTCTTACCATTAATATTTCATTTCCTTTCAAAATAGTGCAAATAATAACAGTATTTTAAAATCAAGATGGCAGAAAAGAGCAAAACTACCAAACTATCATATACTGTTCTAAATAACATTGGTATTAGACAACTAATTTTGTATCTGTTCATCTTCAGTTATTACTGATAGGAAATTAGCCTAAATTGCTATTGATTAACTTTTCCCCTGGCTGCACTGCCTATGTAACAACAAACTAAAGATGTTTTAGAGACAAAGCATTATATTTTAATGTAATACATTCAGTGTTAAAAACAAACAAAAAAAATTATAGTTTATTTAAAATAAAGCTGAAATAAAATAAAATTAGATGGAAAAAAAAAACTACACTAAAATTTAGAAACCCTCTAAGAATGTTAAATTAAACTAAGTACTACAATTACTAAGACTGAAATAAAAATGAAGTTAAACAGTTATTTTAAAACATTATTAAAAATAACCCTCTAAATTTAAGTACTGAATTACTCAAAAGGAAATAAAACTAAATGTAGGCTAAATAGAATTATTTACAAAAAATATATATACACATTTAAAATGTCAAAAACTAAACTAAAAATTAGAGACCCTCTAATTTTTATTTATTAAAAGGTTAAGTACTAAAATTACTAAACCTGAAATATTTTTTTTTTTTACAAAAAAATTAGAAACCCACTAAAAGTTTTTAAAAATTAAAAGTTTAAGTACTAAAATTATTACAACTAAAATTAAGCTAAACTGTTTTTTTAAATGGATATTAAAAATGAAAAAAAAAAAACTACACTAAAAAACCTATGGTTTCACAAACAAGGCTTAAGCCTAGTCCTAGACTAAAATATATCAGTGCCTTTGTTTTGTCTTTAGATGCACACCAGTAATTTTTTTCTAAGTCACGTGATTATAAAAACTACTTAGATGTCCTAATTGAACTATGGCCTAATCCTGGCTTAGTGTAAGCCCTGTTTGTGAAACCAGGCTTAAGTGTTTAAGTACTAAAATTACTAACTGAAAAAAAATAAATTTCAGCTAAACAGTTATTTAAAAAAAAAAAAAATTAAAAGGACAAAAGCACACATTTACTAAAGCTTAAAATAAAACCAAAATGAAAATATAAAAAAGCTAATTTAAAGCATTAATAAATAGTAGATTTAAAAAAATACAATAACACAGACTACATTTTGATGAAAGATCAGAAGAGCATGCACTTGAATCATGCATCATAAAACCTGCAACATATGTTGAATTAAAAAAAGTTTAAGACTTTAGAAGTATGATACATGATTACATAACTGTTCCCTTTTCCTCTCTTGTATGCAACAGGACACATTCTAAACTCTAACCTGCATTTGTTCCACCTGTAGCCGCAGACTCTCGAGTTTCTGCTTCTGCTGCTGCCAGCTGGCCAGTTCACCACAGCGTTCCTGCAGCAGCGGATCATAAGCTCCAGTGCTGGCCTGGTCCCTCAGGAGAGCCTGAGTCTGCAGGCCCTGAGGTACGGAAAACATCCTGGCAGAGGCACCAGTCCCTGGATGAATGTTCCTTTGGCCGTATGGGTCTACGGGACAGGTGAGACTTGTCCTTGCCTCCGGAAGGACTTTATAGGTCTGTTCCAGCAAGCCCGTATTGTCCGCAAGCCCGGTCATTTGCAGCTGCTGCCGTACATCATGGCAAAGGCCCCCGAGCAGAGCCGACTGATTGAGCGTTGGCTCCATGGCAGGTACCTCAAACTTCTGGGCTTCATCTAGCCGCGTCTGATCTCCAGAGGGGAAGAGAGAGTGATCGAGGCCATTAACTAGGCTGCGGTAGCGGCTCAGGCAATCAGGCTTGACCACAGTCGTGTCTAAATTTCCATCATGCTGAGCGTCCAGGTTGGGGGAGGATGCAGACTTGGGGAGGGATGACTTGGAGCTGGAAGAGCTGGAGGACAACCGGGCCTCTTCAGAAGCACGTGGCTTGAGCTTGGAGGCCAGAGTTCCGGCCGTGGAGGGCATGACATGGGCGGTGGGGATGGGGATCTGACTGCGGATGGGCTGGAAGGAGGGACTGCTGCTAGTGCTGCAGATGTCTAGAACAAAACCAGAGTGAGAAATATATTAAACCATAAATAACAAGTTATGTATTAAATGATCAATAAGCTGTGATAATAAAAAGTCTTTTTTTGTTTTCAACCAAATATATTTGAAACAGTGGTACAGTAATAGCCTTTTACTTTTTTAATGCTTATGATTTATTATTTTTTTATATTGTTTGTATCCTTCACTAATAGAAATTGTCACAGACAACTTGGTATACATCTTAAATTTAGTAATATTTAAGCTGTATATCAAACAAAAAATTCCTGGGAAAATAAATTAAAAGTAAGTAAAATCAAATAATGAAGTAAAAAAAACAAAAAAAAAAAACAACATCAATTAAAATCAAATTAAAAAAAATAAAAGAAAATGAAGTAAAAGGGGAAAAAAACACAAGTAAAGGAAAAATGAAAATAAAAGAATAAAAAGTAAATTA
>JAHKKF010511912.1:0-12442 GCA_019740295.1 Labeo calbasu
CTACAGTTACTACTGGCAGCTGATATAAATAATTGTAATTAATCATAATTAATTGTAATTATTTATATACATTTCCCTTTGAGCTAAATCGCGACATATATATATATATATATATATATATATATAACACCTTATATATATATATTTTGATAGATGTATTTTACAAGCTAAGCGTCTTCACTGGAAAAGGTTGGAGGCACCAAGTATAGGGAGATAGCTTAAGGTAATGGCATTGAATATGTCACTGGAGAAAATAATGTATATTATTAAATGCTGATATAAGGATTTTAAAGATGTTTGGATACCCTTTATGCTTTTCTTAGAAAAAGAAAACAGTGGGGATATATTTGACGGGTTATAAGAAGATATGTAATAAAAAAAATATTGTTGGATGACATTAATTAATGAATTTAATGATTTAATTATTATTATTCTATTTCTATTTATTTTGTGTGTACATACAAGTAACTTTTATGTAAACTTAAAAGCAATAAAGATATTTAATCAACATATTTAATCAATGGTAACCAGACGTTGAAAGGTTGTTGCGGCCCCGTGCACACCAAACGACATACACTTGAAATGATATAACGAAAAGGGGACAAAAAAAGCAGTCAAGTTCCTAGCTGAATCATTCAGTGGCACTTGCCAGTATCCTTCACACAGATCTAAAGCTGATCATCTGTGTTAGGTTTTGGCACCATTTCAATTACCTCAGTACCCACAACTTTATAAGTAATACGTTCGAAAGTCACTAAATAATGCTCAATCACTTGCTCAATCACTTGCTCAATCACATCATTCTCAGGCTGCTAAAGCTTGTTGTTGAAAGGTTGCTCTTCTGACGCAGCTTCGTCTGCACCTGCCAGTGTCACTTCACTTTGTGTCTGTTTTCTCCTGTGACGAACAGGTGGAGCAGAAATCATATCTGTAGATGCTAATGCATCACTCACCAGTTGTCGGTCTTTTGCCAATCGTTCCTGTCTTTCTTGATGAACTTCAGGCTGTAGTTGTACGAACTGATGTTGCAGTGTCCAATATTTGTGCTCACGGCATTGTGCTTCCTTTTCCATCTGATCTTCTCTTTGCTGTTGGCTATGTAAAAAAGTCTGCAGCATAGTCAATCCCAATAGCCTTGTGGGCAATATGCCGACATGCAGAGCCATTGTTCTATGGGTGTCCCGAGTTCGAATTCCGGCTCGAGGACCATTCCCGATCCCGCCCACTTCTCTCTGTCCCACTTCACTTCCTGTCCTGTATGATCTGTCCAATCATAATAAAGGCGAAAAAAGGCCAAAAATAAATCTTAAAAAAAAAGAAAAGTCTGCAGCATTGTAGCAATCTGCTGTGAAGTGCTCTCTGAAGTCACTTCATCGTGCGCTGGATATGAACTCGCTGCCTCCAGTTGTTCTTCTGGATTGTCTACATCTTTACATTTAGCTCCATCTTGGTTCTTTGGCGGCATTTTTCACTCAAGGTCAGCCTCTGCCGATTTTCACTTAAACAAGGTGCAGTTGGGAAATATTACAATTGAACAGACATAAACAATACACATTCTGAATAAGACAATTACCATTTCAAAACATGCATATCAATCCCAGTGCCACGAAATGGTATAACCACCCGTTAACAGAGAAATTCTGGATATTCAAATTCATCAGAATGCTTCCCTCCCAAAACTCAGGACCAGACAGGTAATTCATCCTACGAAATGTAATAAATGATAAACATATATGCAAAATAAAGAAATATAAAACCTTCAAAGTCTCTTTTTAATTTTGTACTCAACTACAAAACACAGTTTGAACTCTAGATATTGACACTGTCTCCATACACATATCAAATCATAATCATAACATAAACAACAAATCCATAAACACAATAACACTGTGAAGTAATGTTCACGTGATGATAACCTACATGTTCATCATCACATTTTTAACCATTCTTTAGTAGAATGTGCTTTGAAGTGGAGTGGCAACAATTTTCCCTCTGCGCTCCAAGCATTCATTGAAGAGCTTCTGCATGAAAGAATGGTTCCTGTTCTCCTACATTATCAGGCACTATAGGAAAATACTCATAGCTGTTTTCTTTGTAAATCGAACTTGCAAAAAGCGTTAAATAAAAGGGGTCCAATAACTGTGTCCAACATTTATTCAAGAAACACATTTACTTCATAATGAGACTTTCTTCAGTTGCTTTACATCAATGAAGGGTTAGATTTGTATAAATATTTTAATGAAGGACCAAAGGATAAACAGTGATTTATTTGTACAGTCTTCTTTGCTCAAATTAACCAAGGGGGCTAAATTTGGACCACAACTGTATGTTGTTTGTAACATGGTATACAATACATACCGTCTTGAGCAGAGTTCTTGCTGGTCTGTGTAGGAGTGATGGTCTCCGTTTTCTCTGAGGGCACCTTGCGAAGTGCTGACACCTGGCCTAGACTGCTGGGGTCTTCAGTAGGAGAATCAGAGTTCTCATCTGAGGAGCAGATAGAAAAGATGAAAAGATATTTTCATGGCAGCCAATGTCTTGTATGTTTATGGTGTAAATAAACCCTGCTGAAATTCAGTTAATCAGAATCTAGAATGAACTTGCCCAGATAAAACCCTTTAGTACCTATGCTTCTAACACTGCTGGTTCGTGTTTTTTGAAGGATGACAGGTATAGCAGATAGGGCTGGTCTTGTGCCTTGCGGTGGAGTTTTGGGGGACGTGGAAATCCTGGGTCTCTGTGTTGTCTCTAGCTTTACCTCCCCTGGGCCACAACAGACTTTTTCTGGGGAGATAAGATTCCCCTCGCCCCTTTTTAGCACAGAAGAATGGTTCTCTAGAGACTGGACCTTTCCTGAAGCAACAATGGTGTGGAAAAACAGGATTACAGAAGGTCATAAGAAAAATCATCACTCATTATTGCAAAATAAAAAAACTTCACTTCGGAGTCCTGATCACTGTAAAATTTTAATAAAAAAAATAAAAATAAAATTGACAATGTTAATTTTATGATTTATTTGGAGTTCACAGTACATGATCACTTACATGTGTTTGTATATACTGTACATGTATAACGGACAGTACAGTGGTTTTGATCTACACAGATTTGAGCATGTAAGTATGCTTGACACATAATGACACCAATACATGAATGTACTAATATGCACTAATGTAGTAGTAAAATATACTAAATCTAAAAAACATCACTGTACTTAAAAATTTACATTTAAGATATTTCTAACAACAGAACAGTACACTGTGTTCATTTACCTGATAAGAGGCCATCTGACCTGTCTGAAGTTGATGTGGACTTTAATATCTAGAAAGACAAATAACACCAAAATAAACAAACAAACAAACAAACAAACTGTAAACAATAGATAGAAAGGTACAGAAAGAATGCATAAGTGTGATATAAACTGAAGTCTCTTAATTTGAGAAGGCTTACACCAGATCACTCAGTTCTCTTGTTTTTAACTGGTCAATCATGGCACTCAGTGGTCTGATATTTCCTAAACAGTCTTCTATAGCAATATTAATAATTGAAAAGCACAGCCACAATCAGGCCACTGTAACACCTCTTTTACTTTGAGATCGTTCTAAGGGTTAAATAATGATTTATAATCATAAGATATAGTTTAATAGCTATAACACTGTTTTTGAAATCAAATCTTTGCATAGCTATGACAAGAAAAACTGGCATGTAACAATGCCTTGGAAAAAAAGTCAGTCTTAAAAAATAAAGCATATGCTTTACATAAACCCAAGCAGAAAATAAAACAGTTATCAAATAAACTTTCTATTCTGTGTCCTAAACTCCTGAAAAATCAGTGTCTCATATTTTAGAGCATTAAATGCAATTTGGGAAAGAAATTAATTAAATCTGTATATGTGTGAGTGTCTGAAAATATTCAGATGTTACTCCCTTTATAATTACTAACATTTTCATAAGTAACTGTAATTTAATTACAAATTTTTCTCAGTAACTGTAACAGATTACAGTTACTGTACATTTATTTTGTAATTACGTAACTCTGTTACATGTGACTAGTTACTCCCCAACATTGCAAATTGTATAGATTTACTGTTTTTACTATATTTTTTATTAAATAAATGGGCAGGGCTGCCTGGCTGAGCAGAAGAGATTTCTTTCAAAACCATTTAAAACCTTACTGACCCCCTTTTGAATGGTCGTGTATAGGCTATTATATAAGTGAGGGATAATCAACATTTTGGCGTGCAATTAAAATCCTTTAAAATCCTGGTTATCCCACTTATTGCATGGTCAAGTTATAGAGAGAGAGAGAGAGAGAGAGATGACAGTTGTGTAAGGCAGGGGTTTTCAAACCTGTCCTGGAGGCCCCCCTGCCCTGCACATTTTGTATGTTTCCCTCATCTAACACACCTGATTCAACTCATCAGCTCGTTATTAGAGACTGCAAGACCTGAATTGGGTGTGTCTGATAAGGGAGACCTACAAAATGTGCAGGGCAGGGGGCCTCCAGGAGAGGTCTGAAAACCCCTGGTGTAAGGTGACCAGATTTCTGACATGAAAATCATGGACATTTCCTTGTCCAGTGGTCAAAATATCACTGAAATCTCATTTGTGATAATCTACAAATTAAAAAAACGTACCATAGTTTTTAATACAATAGTAAATAACATTAGTAAATAACTATTGCAAATTGCAAACATATCAAAACAGTAGTATTCTAACAAAATTATGGCTTTAGAAAAACACATTAAAAATAAGACAATAAATATGAGAAAATAAAATAAATAAATTGTGTTTACAACTGTGAGTACAATAATTCAAACTTTTCAAATTTTATGTTTATGCCTTTGGAAATGGATCTTTTCTGTCCTTAATCAGGGTTGTTATTTTGCATTTTAGGCTCATTTTGACCACAAAGTGTGTGCTTTCTGCAAATGTAATTGTAGAATTGATTTGTTTATTATTTTTTATATATTATTCATATCGGAGTTGTGACAGAAGTTTCAAGAATGTTTAATAGGCCTACTGTGTGCAAAACAATCCCACTACCTTATCATACCTTGTACAGTGCACCCAAACATAATTACTCTGCTTTAACTTGTATATTAGTATTTGACTATGTTGAAACCAATAACAGTGTCTCTTTTGATAGGCTAACTGATGGTAATAGTGCTCTGCTCTCGTCCAAGCTCTTCGTGGCTACCTACAATAGCGATGTACGACCAAGTAATCAGTATAGCTCACAGCGCCCTCTGCCACTGAAAAATAATCACTATCATACGTTTGCCAGCTGGCTAAATTGGTCAGGCTTTTACAGTGTATTTGCAGGTTGTTTTGAACGTGCTGTATAACGGGGACATTTCTGGGGACAGCTCCAGCTGGGGACAGGAAAACTGGGACATCTGGTCACCCGACAGTTGTGTGTGTGGTCCCTGCATGCTGCTTCTGCGTGTCTCTCTCTACAAACAACTATTAATTAAAAAACAGCAACCTGAATGAATAAAAGTGAATAAAAATCACTGGGAATCGTTGACAACACATTTACGTATGTGTGGAGCGCAATGTGATCTCTCTCTCTCTCTGGCTTCCGGTTTCTGTTTATGTGAGTGTGTGGTTGTGGATGGAGAGCAAGCATTTTGCAACTTTTAGGTACACAGCGGTTTAAGACGGTGACTTTCCGATGTAAAGATGCCCATTTAAAACACGCAATTTTGCTTAGGAGGCAAGTGTTCATGTTTTTGGATTCTCCGACAGTCTTTGGACGTTTCATTTAAGATAAAGCATGGAGGAGGATATTACACTGTGTATGCTAACTCAGGGTGCATAAAGGGTTTTGAATGTGGGGATGTGGGGCACAAGCGTCTTACTTGCCCTCATAGAGAACAAGTAGAACGTGCAGAGAGACCTACTGACCAACCAAATAAAGGTGATGGGAAAAGAATTGTAGCTTCCAACAATTTACAAATTATTTACTCACCCCCTTGTCATCCAAGATGTTCATGTCTTTCTGTCTTCAGTCGTAAAGAAATTATGGTTTTTGAGGAAAACATTTCAGGATTTTTCTTCATATAATGGACTTCAATTGTGCCCCCGATTTTGAACTTTCAAAATGTAGTTTAAATGCAGCTTCAAAAGGCTCTAAACGATCCCAGCTGAGGAAGAAGGGTCTTATCTAAAAAAAATGATCTGTCATTTTTTTCGAAAAATTTGTATACTTTTTAAGCACAAAAGCTTGTGTAGCACAGGCTCTGAGAAGCGCGTTCACGACACTACGTACTATTAAATCACGTCAAAAGGTCACGCGGAACTACAGACCCAGTGTTTACAAAGCGAAAGCGCAAAAACTAACAAAGTGCAAGTAAGTCCGTCTCTATCTGTTTGGACACCTTTCAAAAGTTTTCGGGTTTGAGTCGTTCGTTCATCACGTGACATCCCCATAAGATGAACGAACGACTCGAAAAACCCGAAGACCCGAAACAGTTGAACTAATTCCAGTACAGAACCTAATAGGATGTTGCGCATGCGCGACTGAACGAATCACTCCACGAGATGACTCGTTCATCCCGAGTCACATTAAAGATCCTTTCAAAATGAACAAATCATTCAAGAATGCACATTCCAGAGCTTGTGCTACATGAGCTTTTGTGCTTAAAAAGTATACAAATTTTTCGAAAAAAAATGACAAATCATTTTGCTAGATAAGACTCTTCTTCCTTGTTCTTCCTTCTTCCATCATTTAGAGCCTTTTGAAGCTGCATTTAAACTACATTTTGGAAGTTCAAAATCAGGGGCACAATTGAAGTCCATTATATGAAGAAAAATCCTGAAATGTTTTCCTCAAAAACCATAATTTCTTTACATCTGAAGACAGAAAGACATGAACATCTTGGATGACAAGGGGGTGAGTAAATTATTTGTAAATTGTTGTTCTGGAAGTGGAGTTCTCCTTTAAGTATGATTCATGAGATAGAATAGAGAACTAATAGAGAGAATTAAAAAGTTGATGGGCTTTCAAAGCAGCCAGTTCTTGTTGATAAAGCTGTAGTGAGCTCAAAAGATGTTGAAAATACAGGAGAAAGAATAAATGTAAGTGAAGCCATGGGTAAAAGTGTACCTGTTTTGCAGGATGTTGTTGTAGAAAATAACCAGAAGGATGTAGATGTGTCAAATGATAAAAATCAAGTAGAAAGTGATGCTGAAGAAATGAAACAAGACGAGTCAGATGGAGAAGGATTTGACGGGTCAAATAGGTCGACAGATCTGTATTCATTGGAGGAAATTAATAATTTTATTTTCTTTTGGACAGTCTGTTAAGGTTGATAATTTTTACATTTATTAGACTGGTTGCAATTTTGCAAAAGATGGTCAGTTTTGATTTCCTAAATGAAAGGAAGCGGTATCAATTGAGGAAACACGTTACTGCATTGAAAAAGGTCTCCAAGTCAAATAAAACTAGAAAATGTAAAAAAGTTTTAGCAAAAAAATAAGTAATGTTTGTCTTGATCATGTTGTCTTGATCCTTCTTTCTCTTTTTCTCAATGGGGAGTTTAAGAGAGGACTTTTAGTAATCAACAGTTTGGTTGTTCTATGCTTTGGCATAAAGTAATGGTTTTAAATCCACCAAAGGCGTTGACTGCAACTGTGCAGAAGATAATTTTGGACTTTTTTTGGTAAGGGTATTATTGGATTAGAGCTGCTGCTCTATACCTCCCACTTTGTGAGGAAGTCCAGAGACTTGTTGATTTACCTTTCCAAATAGTGGCTTTTAGACTAAAAAGTGCACAAAGATTTTTGTATGGAAAGTCACAGGTTTAACATCTTTTTATGATTCAGTTTTGAAAAAAATAGTCTCAGCCTCTAGAATGAACAAGGCTGTCGTAGTTTTTCTGAAAGAAGAAAATCTAGTAAACAGACTTGTTGAAAATGGAATTGTAGGGTCGGATACATTGCTGTCGGTAGTGCCACTCCGTGCACCTGCTACTAAAGTAACTTTTTCTAACATACCTCCTTTCATTTCCAGTTAGGATATTACAAGAGAACTTAGTCGGTTTGGCAAGTCAGCTGGTTTAAAATGGTCCCGTCTGGATGTAAAAATGCAGCATTGAAGCATGTACTGTCTTTTCGAAGACAAGTCCTCATGTTTTTAAATGCGCCTTCTAAATCTCTGGAAATTTCCTTTCGCATACAACATGGAGACAGTTCGTACGTGATTTTTGCAACAATGGATAGTATGCGCTGTTTTGAATGCGGTGATTTGGGACATTAGAAATTTACTTGTCCGCATAAAAAACAGACAGAGATTGAAGTGAATAATGGGAATAATGAGGGGCATGTAGATCGTAGCGAAATTAGTGAAAATACTGATTCCATCGAACAAACAAAAGTATGAAACTGAAGGCGAAGATGCAGAGGCATCTGATTCTACCTGTGGAGTTTCTCAACTCAGTGGTGGAAACAAAGTAGGCTCAAGCGGAAAGGATGCAGATGATTCTGTAACTGATAGTGTACATGGTGCTGATGATGAGATTGTCGGTGTTAGTGGTTTGCAGTCTGCATTGAGTATGAAGATAGCGATGGAGATCAGATGGATGAATGTGAGACTTGCTTAGAGGTTTCTGAGATTGACTGTAGTCTTTTTTGAAAAGCGCTGTTCAGCATGATTTTGTAGATGCATGGAGAAAAAAGAATAGTGATGTAAAACAATATACATGGACAAAAATTTCACAAGGAAGAATTAGTTTTGCTAGAGTTGATCGGTTCTATATTAAGAGAACAGTAAAACAAATAGAATAATTGACAGTTAGATTTTTCCATGTTGTTTATCAGATCATCATTTTATTACAATAAATATTGCCTTGACATCCAAAATTTAAAAGGCTTTGTTAAAAGAAGGATTTTAATGAAAAGTTTAAACTGTTTTGGTGTGACTGGGTTGGTGTGAAAGGATGATTTTGAAAGTTTAGTACTGTGGTGGGAAATTGGAAAGACACAAATAATAAAAAAATTGTCAGCAGTATAATTTCTTTTCTACTAGAATAATGAAACAAAAAATATCTGACATAGAACAAGAAATCTTTCAGATTACATCTGGTATGTTTCAACATTTGGATTCATCTTTAGTGGGGAATTTATCTGAAAAGAAGCAAGATCTTGAAACTTTATAACTCCAGATGGACAAGGCTTGACTCAAGACAAATGAGAAAAATTGCATTGGATTTTTATTCGGAACTGTATAAAAAGGAGGACACTGATGCTGGTTGCGTTTCACAACTATTGCAACAGCTTCCTACTATTACTGAAGAACAAAGTCAGATTCTTGACTCTTCTTTTTCTTTTAAGGAGTTAACTGATCCTGTTACACAGATGAAAACTGGTCGTGCCCCTGGAACTGATAGTCTGCCAGTGGACTTTTATAAAGCTTTATGGGAGATCATTGGAAAAGACTTTTATGAGGTGGTTCAAGAGTGTTTTAAAGACGATGTACTTCCCAAAAGTTGTCAAAGAGCTGTTTTGGCACTGATACCTAAAAAAGGAGATTTAAGTCTCCTAAAAAAGACCACCAGGCCGGAGCAGACGGAACAGAAGACCAACACAGTGAAGCAGATGGAGCAGACGGAGCAGAAGCCCACCAGGACAGAGCAGACGGAGCAGAAGACCAATAGGCCAGAGCAGATGGAACAGAAGACCACCACGGCAAGGCAGATGGAGCAGAACACCAACATGGCAGAGCATACGTCCACCAGGACAGAAGAGAAGGCCACCACGGCAGAGCGGACGGAGCAAAGACCCATGGCAGAGACTGAAACCTAGGAAAAGCAATGATAGACAACACCGAGTATTCACAGCCCCAAGGACTGAAACAGGAAATGTAAATTCATTAGCCACGACAGACTGGGCTGACAGTTCATAATTACTCTCACTGACTGGGCCTGGCAAGACAGACAGTTCAAGAATGGATGTATAGATAGGGACTGGACAAACAGGCAATTCAAGATCAAACACAATCATTGGAACTGGACAGGCTGACAAATCACATTCAGGTTCATTGATGGGAACTGGACAGAATGATGCTTCAAAATCTGACACATTTGGAGAAAAAGAACAGGCAGATACTTCATGAGTGGTTACTATGGTAGTTACGGGACTAACATGGCCAACATAGGGTTGGTTTTTAGTTACTGGGTTCATGACAGGCAGGATTAAACATTCAAGGGCAGGTTTACGGGGTGTGGCAGACAGTTCAAACTCAGACACATCCAGAGAAACTGAATGGGCAGATAGTTCATAGTTTAACTCACTGACAGGGCAGGACAGGTAATACAAAATCAGACATACTCTGGAACACGTGACGAGTTGACAGTTCACAATCAGACACAGAAGTAGGACCGACAGATAGTTCACAAGTGGTCTCTGGACTCTTGACAGGCAGAATTAAGGATTTGTAAATGACCTCTTTGAGCATAACAAGGCGACTTAGGCATACAAGAAGTTTGTTTGTGGTCTCTGAGGTCATGACAGGGCTAAGGCAGGGAAAAGGTTCATTTACAGCCCCTATGGCCGCATTGAGACAGGACACTGGTTCATTAATCAGCAGGACAGGCAGTGGGTTCATAGATGGCCTCCTTGGCCAGGACAGGACAGACAGGGAGTTCGCAGACGGCCTCCATAGCCATGACAGGACAGACATTGAGTTGATAGCCGGCCTTTATGGCCGGGCTGGGACTAAACAAGAGTTCATGGGCTAGGGGTGTATCGTTGGGTGTTACCTTGACTCAGGAAGATCAGCTGTAGCTTTATTTGGCTCAGGAAGATCAGCTGTGACTTGACTTAATTTTGTTCAGTCAGGTAGTTCTCCAAAAGGTAGTTGAAGTTCTCTATATAAGACACCACTTGAAAAAAGTAATGGAGATTTACAGTGGAGGATTTCACATTGCATTATAGCAACAGATTTAAAGCACGTTTGCAAGGGGAAGAATCCTTTGCAAGGGGAAGAATGTTTTTTCTGTGGTATCTCAGAGACAGTTTTTCAGATTTTATTGGTTGTACAAGGTTAAAAGAAATTTTTGGTGTCCTGAGAGAGTTGAGCCATAAATTTAGTTATATTTTTTACAAAAAGCCTTTTTTGTTTTTGGACCAAAATATAGTGCCTCAGACAAGAATAAAATATTGCTAATTAATTTTTTATTTGGAAAAGCTAAAATGGCAATTTGGCTGACAAAAAAAGAATAAAACAATGCTTAATGGAGGCACTGATCCTTAACAGATGTTTAAGGCTTTGGTAAGAAGTAGGTTAGTTTTGGAGTATAAATTTTACGAATTAGTAAAATATCTTGATTCATTTTTTTTTCTTTGTGGGGTACTGAAAGCATTTTATGTCAACCCAGTGAAGAGAGAGATATGATGTTATAAATGAAAATTGATTTTAATGTGTATGTGTATACAGTTTTAAAGTTTAAAGTTCAGTTTTAAAGACACGAATGGCACAACATGTAACGTCAAAGCATACAAAACCTATTATAATGCAGTGATTGAATGCACACTACAGTAAAGGGCCGATATACTTCAAGCAAAAACCAAGAATGAACTGATGTGAGGTCATTGCGAACCAAATCCAACTGAAACGGCCTACCATGCGCAACATCCTACTGGTTCTTTACTGGAAAAAGAAATGATTAGTTTACCACTGGAGTATTTAGTAAGTTACTAAAATATTGTAAAAACTTTAATTTGCTGTAAAGTTGCTTTGCAAGGATATGTATCGTGAACGGCGCTATACAAATAAATTTAAATTGAATTTGAATTTTATTTTGATAAAGTACCAAAGCCTGGAACTGATATGTTTTATGTTTGTGTGTGCCGGCGTGATTACTTCAACTTTCCTCATACCAGCAAAATCAACTTAAAAAAAACAAACAAAAAAAACAAAACAAATAGGTTGTCGCTTCTGCCATTTAAGTTTCCTTTCTGTCACAAAACTGAACTGAAACTAAATGAAATATATTTCAAGTATTTATTCCTTATATGTATATATGTACTTCAGATTTTATAGCCTATATATGACATTAATTTGATATAATATTTAGTATTTTCATATGTAGGTGGAAATTGATGGTGAAATCATGCTGTAGAGTCGGAGTGGCAGGGAAAATAAGGAGCTCAGTCTTTGCCAGGTTGAGCTGTAGATGATGTTCTTTCATCCACTCCTAGATGTCCGCCAAGCAGCCTGAGATCCGTGCAGCTACTGTTGGATCATCTGGTTGAAATGAAAGATAGAGCTATGTGTCATCAGCATAGCAGTGGTAAGAGAAGCCATGTGCCTGTATGATGGGCCACAGTGATGTAGTGTATACGGAGAAGAGGAGGGGTCCAAGAACTGATCCCTGAGGAACCCCAGTGGCCAGATGATGTGCTTTGGATACCTCCCCTCCCCAGGCCACCCTGAAAGACC
>JAHKKF010511913.1:0-16142 GCA_019740295.1 Labeo calbasu
ATCTCTACCAATGTCATGCTGTACAAAGAAGAAGAAGAAATCTATTCTTTCAATATTATTAATACGTTCAAGGGAAATAGTAACAGATTCAATGGTCTGTCCACTTTGACATCTCTTTCAATACCAATTCCATGCTTTACAACAAGAAGAAGAAAAAACACACACACAATGCTTTGGTATTAGCAATAAAAATTATAAGGATTAGCTGTTCTTTGTTTTAAATGAAAGCACAGTGATAAAGGGGATGATTACTGTCACTGTGTAAAATCCCCTTCGCATGCACCAGGAAGCCAGCCGGGGGAGCAAAGATCAGCGCTAAAGCAGCAATCATATGAACTCAACTGTAATCAGAAATATAACAAAAACATATTTCTGCTTTTTCATTGTAGACCTTAATAAACTGTCCTTAACATAAGCATGTCACTGCTTGTGTTACAGTGTTTTTTCTATTAATAGAGCAACAGGAGAGGAGCTTTTACTGGAAAAGCTGTTTCAATCAGATTTGAGATAAATTGCATTCAGAGCTTGTTAAAGACACAGTACAGTTCAGCTGACTGGAGGCATTTTTTTGCTTTTACCCATTTTCCAAAGATCTATTAAAATACATTTAACTGCCATTGAAAGTCAGTAAATTATTAAATCAAGCAGCTCAAGTAGTACTCAAGCCTTAAATCTTACAGCCCTCTCTCAAAGTCTTTATTCTTTTGTTCAGCCCTCTTTTCCACCCTGTTGTCATTAACCCTGATTGAGCTCTCAACAGGAACCGTTTAATATCCAGATAACCTGGTCATTTCATTGTTTTGTCCTAACAGGGCATTATTACAGTAATGAGAGCGAAAATCAAATCACTTAATGCGTTATGTAGTGGGACAGGCTTTCAGCAAGCCAGCCAAATCACTCTTCACATTTGCTTTTAATTTAAGCAATCCAGTAGAAGACTCATTAGTGGGTGAGAAGATTAACTCATAGAGATGTCTGCCTTCTGATGTCTTTCCTGTGACAATTTAATCCGTGTTAACTTGGATTTCTGGCCTGCAATGAGATAAGCCATAAAATTAAGTGATATTCCATCAATAAGATACTCTTTATCATCATCATTAAATGATATTTAAATACTGCTGACATTTCAATGACATTTCTAATGCGAGCCGTGAAAAAATCTGTTGAAGAGCAGGTCTTTAGTCTGTCGAACGATAATAGTTGTTATATGTTTAACTGTACAAAAATATAAAGAATAATTTCTATAGTTTGAGTTTAGAATTCCAAGTCAAGCATTCTTTAGGACACACATTATAGATCACTAGTGTGTCCTTGTATTTTAAAATCAGAAAGTTTTGTTTTTTTGTGTTTCCTCACACACACACACAGCGAGCCCAAAAACTGTTTAGCCATGTTTATAATGCATGAATGTTATTGCATTAGGTAACAAAATATCAATGCAAGTGGCATTAGAGAAAGATAAGCACATATTTCAAGCAAAATGTTTTACAAAAGTTAGTTATTATTAATGCATAGATATCAATATACAATGCAACAACATTTTAAAATACTTTATGGGACTACATACCGTTCCAAAATTTGGGGTCTGTAAGATTTTTAATGTTTTTGAATGCTCTTATGCTCACTAAATATGTATTTTTTTAATACAGTAAGTCACTATATTATTACAACTTACAATAACTTTTCTGTTTAAATATACCATAAAACCTAAATGTATACCTTAAAATGTCTAATTTAATCATTTAAAATGTGGCCAATCCTTCAGTAGTCTGAAGTCTTTAAAAATCACATTTATATGCTGATTTGGTTCTCAAGAAACATATTGTTATCAATGTTAAAAACAGTTGTGCTGCTTAATTGTTTGTGGAAATTGATAAAAAGCAGCATTTATTTGAAATTTTTTTTGTAACAATGTCAAAGTCATTACTTATGATCAATTTAACGCACTCTTGCTATATAAATAAACGAGTAAGTGAGTGAGTACGTAAGCAAATTATTTTTAAAACCTGAATTTCGATTTCCATTTTTTAAAACCATATCTTTCAACAGAATGTCCTTCAAGAAAAAAAAAATCATAAATTGCCTGATCACCATCTCTCTACCCTGGCAGCTGCAGAGGACGCCGGCTGCCTGTCATCGAGCATATGTGCAAAATTAGCCGTAGAGTGCCTGTCTTACCCCAGGGAGGGAGACAGACGGGTCTCTAACGCTGCATGCCCCACTGCATCCTCATGCCAACCCTGCCGACCGCACTACAGACATGCAGTCTGCACCAGTGGCACAACTAGTGCTGCCTCACTGGAAACATCAAGAGGAACCAGATTTATTATCCACACATTCTTATATAACGGATGCCAGCGGTAGGTGCTGTGCAGGTAAACCCCACTCCCCTCATCTCAAGCTGCTGCCGTCTTTGGCCAACTTGTTAGTGAGCCTACCTCCTATACAGGAGACACGAGTTTGAGACCCGCTAGGAGGGGTGGCGAGTCAGGCACGGGGAGAAAGGTTTCACTTATTTCTGATTTTTCTTTACTTAACATTTTGAGCTGTGGAAAAATGACGCGTTGACACGAGATTAATTCTATTTTTTTCGCATTTAACGCATTTACTCAATTTTACATTAATTTTATTCTAGTTCATGTGAGTTGTAACAAAGAGGGAATTTGGCTGTAAACGCTGGCGGAACTTTATCAATGTGTCTGTATTCATAATGTTCATCATAGTGACATACAAACTATGAACACATACACACAATAAACAGCGAGTTAATGCTAAAGAACATCGAAACGGTATGTTTGTTTTCAATGAAATACGTTGCAATTTTCAAGAGGCGAACATAATTCACCACAGAAGCACATTATCTTAACTCCGAGAATTTTGATTAATCGTGATTACATATTTTAATCGACCGACAGCATATTTAACATTTGTTATCCTTGTAAACAAACATATTATTTTAGTAAAAGTATATATATATATATATATTAATTTGACCTCAATTTCGCTATCATTTTACCATTGTTTATATCCCTGGTGAAAAAACCAGCATATGCTGGTAGGTATGTTTTGATGCTGGGATGCTGGTTAGGTATGTTTTGATGCTGGTTTAAGCTAGTCCTTTGCTGGTTTATGGTGGTTCTTAGCTGGTTTATGCTGGTCCTTTGCTGGTTTATGCTGGTCCTTGACCAGCAACATGACCAGCATAAACCAGCAAAGGACCAGCATAGATCAGCTTAAACCAGCATCAAAACATACCTAACCTGCATATGCTGTTTTTTTCACCAGGGATGTGGACAAACAAGTTTAACTCTTTTCTTATACAAATTAGTAATTGAATGAATGAATGAATGTAGTTTGAAATGTGAAGAATAAGCTTTGTCTTAAGTTTCACTTAAATTTGCGTTCGTTTACTACATGTTGAACTTTTGATCTCTAAATGAGAGGACAGGATAATTCATTTGTCTTCCATTGTGAATCAATGTTTGCATTTTTTAAAACCGATTTTCTTCTTATTTTCCTTTTCCTCCTTTTTTTCAATCTGTTCTTAGCCTCATTTGGCCTAATCCTGCCACCGCAGAGGGTGGGGTGGCTGTGGCGGGTGAGTGGATGGTGGTTGGTGGTAAAACAGGGTGAGAGGGTCAGAGATGGGGACAGGCGCTCTCCAGTTCTTATGCTGGATTATGGGTAATGGCACTTAGCTGAGAAAATGAGCTGAATGTATAGTACATGCCCTCATATGTACGGGTTGTAGTTGATTCAAATGCAAGAATTCACTTGCAACTCACCTATTTATAATTTTCTCAGCGTACTTTATATAAAATGTTCTTTTCAGTGTTAATTTCCCTCATATATTTGTTCTTAAAAGCCACCTTAAGTGAATTTTGAGGCTCTAGAACCTCATTCCAAAGGTGAAAGTAGTTATCTTGTCATTCTTGAAGAAAAGATGCATTTATATACTTTTTTATCTAGTCTTTAGGGTTTACAGTATAAGGATGAGGCGGATGGGATGGCCTTGGGGAAAGGGAAGCCTGTGCACTCATGGAGCTCCACTTCTGCGCCCCTGTGACAGATTGGAGCCAGATTGGGAGACGTTCCGACAAGGGCTAGGAACTTACAAGGCTGTCGCGCTCCTCAAGGTTAGTTATTGAATGTTAGCACATGACATCTGCCACTCAGCACCAAACGCCACAGGGCTTAGGGCACTTCATCAAGCGCCATGTTTCCCTAATTAATGAAGTTAATATTCATTTTTTTTAATTCCTTAAGATTTCCTGTATTTTGCAACCCTCAGAGGTGATTTTATGTTATTATTTAGAAAATATATTCTCCATTTATGCAAATGTAAATGTGGAAATATATTTCTTAACCCCTCCACATAAGAATTTAAAACTTACATTTTAACCTAACGGTTAAAGACAGATTACTTTCTGCCATTAACCTGGTGCATGTTGAACTATATTCACGTCATCATCGTTGTGAGAAAAGATACTTGCAGATATAAGTTGGTAATCCATGTGCAAGATTGCTCTTTCCTTTCCCCTCCACCCAGATATGAACCATATGCCTCATAACATATGTGATTATTTTTAAGATGGACATAAAAAAGGACAATAGTCGCTCCACTCTTTTAATAATCCTTTCGTCTGATTTAATATCGCAACTATTATTCAAATCAAAGGGAGATTTTGTTTTCATTGTTCTTTTATAATACTCTTACGATTTCTCCCTATCACTTTCAGAAAAGTCCTCTGCCAGTTAAAGCTAAACCCCTCCTCTCCTTCCATTGAGGACAGGGGGTGCGTTGGATCGAATTGAGTTCAGCATTTCCAAATTTCTAATATGGCAAAAGTGTACACGTGTTATTTCAATCTACATCTGTTTCTTTAGTTCATCTGATCTTGTATTGCAAAATTTAAAACCATACAGAAAGTCTGTTCGCTTCCAGTTTGTGCCTCTACAATATGAGGTTACCATGACCCATGAGAAGCGAACAGGATTATTTCATTTGAAAAATGCAGCTGACACCACTAAGGTCATGGGTTTGATTTCCAGGGAACAGAAACAAGTAAAATGTGTTTAACTTTGCATAAATACACTGTTCAGATGTTTGAGGTTTCATACGTTTTTGAACAAAGAAATGCAATAAATTGTATTTAATAAAAAAAATGCAGTAAAACAAAAATATTGTGAAAAGTATTTCAATGTAAAATATTTATTTTCTATGAAAAGGAATTTATTCCTGTGATGCAATGCTGAATTTTTAGCATCATTACTCCAGTCTTCAGTGTAACATGATCCTTCAGAAATCATTCTCATATGCTGATTTGCTGCAAACATTTATTATTATTATTACTAATATTGAAAAAGTTCTTAATATTTCTGTGGAATGAATAGAAAGTTCAAAAGAACAGCATTTATCTAAAATATTACAAATGTCTTTACTGACACATTTGAAAAATATAATCTGTCCTTGCTCAATAAAAAGTTTAATAATAAAAAAAAAAAATTATATATATATATAATTAACCCAGTGATTACCGAGGTTCAAGCGCTTTCAAGCATCTAAGCACATATGAAAAAAGACATTATGTAGCAAGCTTTTTTTGGGTAATTTACCAGGTAACTTACCATAGAAATATATTGTTTTGTAATGTTTATGACTGTTATAGCGACAGCTGTGGTCTGATCTCCTTAAAACTTTTCATGCTTATTTAGAATCACCTATCGCATATGCTCACCAGGTCTTGTGAAGTTTTGAGATTTCTTTTAGGCTTTATAGACTTTTCTGAATGACCCCCTTATAGCTTCCCAAAGGGTATATTTCAACATTTTTTTGATAATTATTGACCTAGAGCAGGGGTGTCAAACTCAGTTCCTGGAGGGCCGCAGCCCTGCAGAGTTTTGTTCCAACCTTGCTCCAACAAACGTACTATGCAGTTTTCAATTAAGCCTGAAGGACTTGATTAGATGGATCAGGTGTGTTTAATTAGGGTTGCATCTAAACTCTGCAGGGCTGCGGCCCTCCAGGACCGGAGTTTGACACCCCTGACCTAGAGAGTCAATATTGTTGAGAATTGTACTGTAGTGTTGAAAAACCTAAGACTAGTTCGCAAAAGTAGGTTTTTTACATCTTCTCAATCATTTAACAAACAAATTGATTGACAACAATGGTTCTAGAGTAGCTCAAAGTTGTTATCCTGCTACCTCAGATTGAGCTCTTTCGTTAGTGTTCTGAGTTTGACGGATATATCTCATTCCGTTCAGAAGTTATAGGCATTTTACTTACAGTGGCCCCGCCCCTTTCGAACGTTTTGCCGTACCTTTGCAATGATGATTTAAAAGTTTGACTTTTTTTTCTGGATAATTATTGATATTCAGTCTCCAAAGAATCTTTCTGCACTGGTTTGGTTCTAATCGGGCGAAAAACCTAGGACTAGTTTGCAAAAGTAGGTTTTGCAAAAAATCCAAAATACCTGAAAAATTCACTAGGCTCACAATCAAATCCTCGGCATGAGCCAAGGATTCCAACGACATAAGTCACTTGAGCCTGCGACGGATGGTTTAGGAGTTATGAGCAATTTCATACTTTTGATTGTTGTAGCGCCCCCATCAGGCCGATTGGGGCAAGCCTTGTTGACATTATCAGCGGTGTGAGTACTACCATCCCTCTAAGTTTCAAGCCTCTATGACTTATGATTTCGTGTGCACGGTCAGTTTTACGTGGAGATCGCTGATCTGTGACCATTCTAATAATTAGACTAGGGTTTTAGCGCTATGCAGTTGAACCCTTAAAAATCTGACCCCAAAGTTTTGAAAAATAGGGTATGAATGAAAGATATGTAATCACTTAGATACAGGTTGGCATAAGTAAGGAATAATGAGCGGTCAGTGAAAATAAAAATATCATTCTCTTATCTGACACAAGAAAAAGCACTGAAATTATTTCCCTGGGTCATTGATTTATTATATAGTTTAGTGGTCATTGTATGAACTGCAGCATTTCACAACTGAGCAATCAGAATCAAGCATTCCCGAACACTGTAAAAAAAATATATATAAATAAAAGTAATACTATTGATGAGACAAGATTTATTGTCTCATGTAGGTAAAGAGTGCATTGACTCTTTCTCTCCATGGTGCGGCACAGTGACGGTTGGTTGTCTGGACAGTACAATGTGTCACTGATCATGGCCCCATCTTTAAATTGACCTGATTCCTTCTAATTAGCACACTTTAGGGAAGTGGGGAGAAGAAAAGAAAAATAAAGAGAGAGCGAGACAGGAGGGAGGGAGAAAGGGAAGTGGTCACTGTCTAATTGGTTAAGTGAGTCAGACAGGCCTGTGATGGCGTGTGAATAGTGTCTTTGTTAACTAAACTAACTGAACAAGACACACAAAGGTCATTAGTGGACTGGCTTACTCATTACACAAACCCAGTGCCCAACTGGTGGTTAGGGGCATCCTAATTCCTACTATTAACCTTTTATCTTTTCCCTTCTTCTGTCTGACCTTCTTGCTTTTTCTCCCCCAACAGTTTTTGTTTAGTCTGAAATCATGAAATCAAGTGTCTAGTAACTAGTAACCAATGTTGGAGTGTAACTAGTTAATGGCAGTAATGTAACTACTAAACTACTTTTATTTTTAACTTTTTCAATAACACTAATAGCTACCTTTTACAAATAGCTGAGTTTTATTGCATATGCATATGCATATTTGTTGAGTCAACTTAACATAATTTGTTACCCGGCTGCCTTAAAATGTTAAGTTCTGTCAACTCAAAAAAGTTTAGTCAACTTGAAATGTTAGGTTGTACTAAGTGACTACTATTTCATTCAACTTTTTAAAATTTTTAAGGTAGCTAAGTAACAAGCCCAGCTTTTAAGTTTAACAAACCAAGTTGTTTGTTTAGTCAACTCAAATATCTAAGTTTTCGCTTAGTACAGCTTAACATTTCAAGTAGACTAAACTTATTTGAGTTGACTGAACTTAACATTTTCAGGGTAACAAATTATTTTAAGTTGACTCAAATTGTGTCAAATTGTGTTTTTTTTACAGTGTAGCTTTTCAGTCAGTCATCCGATAGATATATGTGTTCACTATCATTCAAAATTTTGGGGTTTAATTTGTAAGGAAATTAATGCTTTAATAAGCAAGGATGCATTCAATTGATCAAAAGTGACAATAAAGACATTTCTAATGTTACAAAAGATTACTATTTCAAATAAGTTTTCAGTTTTCTGAAGAATCATGTGACACTGAAGACTGGAGTAATGAATATTGGAAGACTGGAATATCAAAATTGAAAACCGTTACTTTAAACTGTAATAATATTTCACAATAGTACTGTTTTTATTGTATTTTTATTGAATAAATGCATGCTTGCTGAGCATAAGAGCTTTAAAAAATCTTTCTGACCCTAGGTGTTTGAACGAAAGTGTAGCCTTAGTGTTATGTCCTTTTTGTATAGCTTGCAGCTAATAACTTTTCAAAACGGTTAATTGTAATTAAACACTTTTCAATTGTGACCCTTGAAAAATGTGAAAGCTGAATAAATAAGCTAATAACACCCGATGTACTCAGTGCACCGTAAGAATAATGGCATCTACGCTAATATTAGTGTGTTTCTTTCTTATTCCGAGGTCACCCTAACCACCAGATCCAGTCCGTACCCAGCCCAGACGGTGGATCAGCACCTAGAGACGACCTCTACAGCCCTGAAAGTCAGCGGAGACCACATTGACTAGATGAGCCCCAGAGACAGATCCCCAGTAAAGACCCTGGTCACCTAGACTGCCATCGGCACAGGACCACGGGAATCAGATGAGTCCTCTGTGTCTGGCCAGAGGAGAACTGGCCCCCCGACTGAGCCTGGTTTTTCCCAAGGTTGTCGCCTCTGGCTTGCTTAGTTGGGGACACTTATTTTTCAAACGATATCGTATACTATTTGAACTGAACTGAGCTGGATGATGACATCATTGAATTCAATGATGAACTGCTTTTAACTAAAAATTGAGTGTTTACTGTTGCCCTTTTGCATTGTTGATGCACTATTTCCTATTTAATACTGTACAGCCGCTTTGTCACAATTCTGCTAAAAGTGTTACATAAATAAAGGTGACTTGACTTGACTAAGTTAGGATAGGACAATATTTGGCTGAGATACAACTATTTGAAAATCTGGAATCTGAGGGTGCAAAAAAAATTAAAATATTGAGAAAATCGCATTTAAAGTTGTCCAAATTAAGTTCTTATAAATGCATATTACTAATCAAAAATTAAGTTTTGATATATTTACGGTAGGAAAAAATACTAAATATCTTCATGGAACATGATCTTTACTTAATATCCTATGAAAAATCGATCATTTTGACCCATACAATATACTGTTGGCTATTTCTACAAATATACCCGTGCTACTTACGACTGGTTTTCTGATCCAAGGTCACAATTATGATTAGCTTGTAGCTTGACAAGTCAAGCATCCCCAAAACGGGCAGTAAAATACAGACATACTGTCAAAACCATTATTTCAGCCCTTATTTGGTTAATATTAATATTTGCATACAGAAACTTTCCATTATTGATTTATATCTGGGTCACAAAGCCTTGCTAATCATGTGTGACTCAAGATGACCCAAGCTGTGCAGCTTTAGCGAAAGTGTTAAAGACGGGACAATTAAGCAATGGACCAGAAGATTAAGACTCAGTCAGAACTATTCCTTGATTAACCTGTCTGACCTTTCATGTTTTCTTGCAATATAAAAAATAAATATAAAAAGTATATGTTTTTTATATATTGATAATAGTATATATTTAAAGGTAGATATTTAAAATATTTTTGTAAATAAAAAAACTTTTTTTTGTCTATGCAATGAAAGAGTCCAGTATTTTATAGACCTAAGCCTTCTTTAAAATATCTTCTTTTGTGTTCAACAGAAGAAAGAAAGTCATGAGGATGACATGACGGCGAGTAAATGATGACTGAACTATTTCAAACTGTCTATTTAACTTTTAAAACTAGCATCTTGCCAGCATTGTACGGATGGCACGTGGCTTATTTGCATATAAACGCATACATAATTACAAAGGAAGGCTAATAGACATTTAACGATATTTATAAAATGTCTCTGACCATGTGCATCCCCTAGTAATCTTTAATCCTAAACTGTTATTCGTAACGGCGAGTACACTTACATTGTTTACGCTTTTGACAGATTTGTAACGTGTCTTGTGCGCTGCGTGGCGTGGCCTCACTTCAGACGTGAGATTACCACAAGACTATAAAGCTCTAAGAAGACCAAAAAACCCCCATACTTACAGACATCAGAGATCATTAGTGGTCTTGACTAATTTACAAAACTTTAATCCCACCACGACCCATTGTTTACATCACTGAATTAGGTTAATCTACAAGGAGGGCTATTTGCATAAATGTGCATTTTTGAATAATTAGTGGGCCAGAGGCGGTGAATGGGGTGTGATGGAGGGGGTGACGCGTGGCCAGACTATTGTTGCCCCCTTATCTAGCATAAACAATGGACCAGCTAAACAATTAAAAACAAACTCAGGTCTGGTGTTTATAGGGCATTGTTGAAGATGACCCAGGACATAATCACTGTCTGGATACAGAATTATAGCAATTACTGCTATCATTTACAATGTGCCACACAAACACACAAGATTCAAATTATGAAACAGTTCCTTTCCCATCTGCCAAATTGCCTTGTCTTTAAACAATTAAAGCTTTTGTTGATTCTGTTGAAAGATATTAATGCATTTCTTGTATGTTTAATGATACACTTAAAAGGATTGTCCACACAAAAATAAAAATTCTATCATCTTTTACCGACTCTCATGTCGTTCCAAACACATATGACTTTTTTTCTGTTGTGGAACATAAAAGAAGATATTTTGAAGATTGTTGGTAACCATACAGTTTCAGTTCCCATTGACGCCGATGGAAACCAAAATTTTGGATATGAGCATTTTTCAAAATATTTTTTGGCATAGAAGAAAGAAAGTCATATGGGTCATATGGGTTTGGAATAACATGAAGATGAGTAAATGATGACAGATTTTTTGGGGGGTGAGTGATCCCCTTTTGTTTAGTTTACCTTATGTTGTTCCAAAGCTGTATACACTACCAGTCAAAAGTTTTTGAACAGTAAGATTTTGAATATTTTTTAAAGAATTCTCTTCTGTTCACCAAGCCTGCATTTATTTGATCCAAAATACAGCAAAAGAAGTAATATTGTGAAATATTTTACTGTTTAAAATAACTGCTTTCTTTTTGAAAATATATTAAAATGTATTTTTTTCCTGTGATGAAAGCTAAATATTCAGCATCATTACTCCAGTCTTCAGTGTCACATGATCCTTCAAAAATCATCCTAATATGCTGATTTGCTGTTCAAAAAACATTTATTGTTAGTAGTAGTAGTATTTAAAATGTTATATATATATATATATATATATATATATTAATACTTTTATTCAGCAAGGATGATTTAAATTGATCAAAAGTTATGATAAAAACATTTATAATGTTACAAAAGATTTCTATTTTATATAAATGCTGTTCTTCTGAACTTTCTATTCATCAAAGAAACCTGAAAAAAATTCTACACAGCTGTTTTCAACATAATAATAATAATAATAAATGTTTTTTGAGCAGCAAATCTGAATATTAGAATGATTTCTGAAGGATCATGTGACTGGAGTAATGATGCCAAAAATTCAGCTTTGAAATCACATGAATAAATTACATTTTAAAATATATTCAAATAGAAAACGGTTATTTTAAACTGTAAAAATATTTCAAAATTTCTGCTGTATTTGGATCTGTATTTTGGATTTGGATAAATGCAGGCTTGGTGAAAAACATTAAAAATCTTATTGTTTAAACACCTTTGACTGGTAGTGTACATATGTTTTTTTTTTTATGTTGAAGCAAACTAAAAAGACACTCAAAAGTATTTGACCCTATTGGTAACTATAATAACTAGCTGCTTGTTAGCATGCATATTACTAGCATATTAGCTGTTTATTAGTACCTGTAAAGTAAAAGTAATGCCTTATTCTGCATATTTTAGATCCCTTAATACAACTCTATGTCTAAACTTAACAACGACCTCAATAACTACTAATAAGCAGCAATTTGGGAGTTTATTGAGACAATAGTTGTACTTATTGTAGGAATTGGTCTCCAAACTGAAGTGTGACAAAACTATTAATGAAACCCCTAAAATCCGCAACATTTTCTGAAATTAGTCACATTGGACTGTACTAACCCACATTCTAGTGTTACCCAGCATAGCTGGACAAAAATCCATTTTAAAGCAGCAGTTTAGCTTAATTTGGAGTGTCTTCCCAAGGGGCAAATTCACATAACATAAGTGATTCATAGCTTTAACTGACTGGCCAATTTCTCTTTGCTTTTGAGTGTAACTGATCAGATGACCTCTGATATCCCTTCTGTGTCTCTGGGTGAATATGAGTGTGTGTGTGCAGAAGGTTTTTAATTAACACGGCTCCCTTACTCCCAGGTGGGCTCTTCCATGCTTTTGTACTTATTCCCCAGAGAGGGAGAAAACCGCGTCCTAACGCCTCACACGCTCTCTGCAGCACACGTCCTCGCACAATGCATCTATTTGAGCGTGTGAGTGGGTCTGCATTAGTTATTTAACTTTATTGCTCTCAGTGGTTGGTAACAGATTCTAAAGATGTTTGTCAGCTGCAAGAAACACATTTAATACTGATTAACAAGGCTTTCAGTACCCTATCTGTTAAGCGCTGATTCAAATTTTACTGTTTACTGCACTGTTTACTGTTATTAATTCTAAATGAAACTAAATTGATACTTTTCAGAAGAGTATAATCAATTTCTTTACAGCATGTTTGAAACTTGCAGGATTAGGTGGCTCGTACACTCTTAAAAATAAACGTGCTTCATGGTGCCATAGAAGAACCTTTTTTGTCTAAGTGGTTACATAAAGTACCTTTAGCATCTGAAGAACCTTTCTGTTTCACAAAAGGTACTTTGTGGCGAATGAAAGTTCTTCAGATTATAAAAAGGTAAGAAAGAGATTGTTCTTTAAAGAACCTTTGACTGAATGATTCTTTGTGGAACCAAAAATGATTCTTCTATGGCATCACTGTGAAGGACCTTTTAAAGCACCTTTGTGTACACTCTTAAAAATAAAGGTTCCAGAAGGTTGTTTTTGCAGTGATGCCATAGAAGAACCATTTTTGGCTCCCTAAAGAACCTCTCAGTGAACAGCTCTTAAAAGAACCATTTTAAAAATCTAAAGAACCTTTTTCAACTATAAAGAATCTTTTCTGCATTTGAAAGGTTCCATGGATGTTCAAGGTTCTTTATGGAACCATCAGTGCCAATAAAGAACCTTTATTTTTAAGAGTGTAACACTGGATTTTTTCACCCAGAAAACTGGACTTACTGGAAAGATCCAATGAAAATAGACATTGGGTGCAGACGAGCCATTATTAGAGTGAATTTAAGGATAGTGAAGCAACAAAAGGCAAACCAATTTTGAAAACAGAGAAAATGAATTACTAAATCTCATAGATTTGTGCATCAACAGATAAGCTGCCAGCAGAGAATGCAAGAATGCAAAAGCCTAATCTCAACGTAAATTATTTACCGCTCGAGGATGAATACTTCTCTGGTGTGATTACAATTCACAGCATTAATGTTGCATACGTTCCAGAAAAATGCTCAGCAGCTTACAAAATATTACCCCGTCAAAATGCAAATCGGTGCCCTTAGTAAGTTCGAAATTTTGTGCACGAATGCTGTTAAGCCTGTTCTCCTCTAATACAGCAAAATGATTATCTGGCTGGTCTCCCTTTGCATGTTTGAAAGCATCCGAATGGACATCTGCATCGGTTTTTCATTATTATTATTATTACATAAAAGATTATATAGGGTTGGGATGAGGGCATTTCATTTTGCTTACAATTAATATACGCTTTATTTTTGTCCCGGTTTGGGACAAATAGGATGCTGAGTTACAGCTTGTTTGCTGTTTTGGGATGAAGCTTGACCTTGACGGTGCAGCTTTCTTCTGACGGAATTTCTTAGACTACTAAGTGATCCTAGCGGCGCATTTGTGGAACATTAAACAAGTTGTCCAGAGGGATCATCCAGTGTTGTTGAAAAGCAATGAGTGGGCAGTTGTTGTGTCGAGTTTAAGTAGCGGTGTGTCATGTTCTTGATGATTACAAATCAGCTGGGATCTTAATAGATTGGGTGAAACATCTGGAGATCTAAGGGCCCAGATGTTTGCACAACAAACGCATAAGACCTCCGACCCTTTGAACACACACACACAGCTACCCAAGAATCGGGGATTTGGATTTAGATTTGAACATCTGCCCAATGTTGTAAAGTGACAAAAAGCATCCTTGACATTATTAGGTTTTTGAGAAATCTTGTTTCTCTAAAGCCATTCAAGGAAATATTTAAGGTCCTGTGGTCCTTATTTGACATTGTGCTAGTTAACTGTACAAATGATTAAGAAACTGCAAATAACGCACTAAATTAAATGTGAAATTTTAAACAGAGTGTGTATTTACCTGCAAATAACCTGCCTTGTTGGCAGAGGCTATTCGCAATAACTCCGCCCAGCAAGGTTTGATTGGGCTCCTCAGTACTACAAAAGATGGAAACTAAGCACTGCCCAAGTGGTGTAAATGACAAGGCGAAAGAGGTAGTCTTTTTTTTGACGCGATCGACCCGAGTTCGAATCCGCCTTTTGCCGAACTGTTTTCTCCCTTTTCAAATCTTATATATCACCTCAGAAAAGCATTTATTTTCAATAAAAATGAAAGAAATAATCGAAAAGTTAAAAAGAAGGTATTGGTTAAGGTGTAAAAAGGTCTTTACTGTCCCAATAAGGTGGCATCCATTCAATAATTTGAATTAAAATGATCAGTTTAATCCATTACCTTATTACTGCATACTGTTTTATAATGTTTTATATACAACAATATTGCCACTATTTGGATAAGTAATATAATAGCAGAAAATCCTGCTACTTAGTGTAAATAGCATCCATCGCTATTTGTACTTAGTGTAAATAGCATCTATCACTAAGAAAATATGCTATTTTCACTTACTGTAAATAGCAACTAATTGCTTTTTGCACTTAGTGTAAATAGTCTCTATGGTTATTTACACTCAATAACCACTGCCAAACGCCCTTGGAAAAAGCAATTTTTTACACTGCATTTAAAACATTTGTCCTTGGAGGGAAAAAAATCCTTTTTACCTCGTTTAACTTACAAAATCTAATTTCCCCCCATCATATTAAATGTAAAATCTGTATGAAATCCTATTGCTTAATAGCCATTCTGCTGGCAGCTAGTTTCTTTTAGGTGGGTGGGTGGTGGTTGCGCGCCGCTGCTATTCCCAGTGGCGGGATCCTGCTCAGAATTAGGGCACGTGGCATGTCTATTAGTCAAACAAGCTTCATGTGCCGGGCGCCACGGCCAGAGAAAATTAGAGCAAAGAGCGATTTTTTGATGTTACGCTCTTTAAGAGATTAATAATCTTGGCGGTGGAGAATCGGCTGGAAATCTTCTCTGGAAAATAATGAGCGGAGAAACATTTACTGATTAGTTTAATCCAGGATTATCCTATCTGATAACACCATGAAACCCAGCCTTGTAATCTGGCCCTTAAAATAACATAATTTATTTCCTCGCTTTACCGCAAGCGCAGTTTAAGTGTGGTGTTCGCTTCAGTTAAGTAGCGCCACGATTTCTATAGAAGGATTTGTTTTATTTGTCTGTTTCCGTTGAATTGCGTTTGTTGGCTGCCTAAAAACAAAACAGGACCAGAAATCAACGGTCAAGTTTTTGTTTAGTCTGCCAGATGCGTTACTGAAATGGTTTCGGAATTATTTAACAGAAATTATTTTTTTGCAGTTGACGAGGCTGTTTGTTGAGTGTAAAAATGCAACCTGTTTGCCACTAGATATATATGGAGTAAGGAATCAAAATGTATAGCCTAATTAACAGGATAGATAGACAGATAAGGGCTTGCGTATGACAAACGCAATTTTTGTACATTTCATAATATGTAATAATGGCTGCAAATAAAATAAAATAAAATAAAATAAA
>JAHKKF010511914.1:0-19207 GCA_019740295.1 Labeo calbasu
TATCTGCCTGCCCATCCATCCATTTGTCCATCCGTCCATTCATTTGTCCATATCCATCCATCCATCCATCCATGCATGCGTCCATCTGCCCATCCATCCATCCATCCGTCTGTCCATCTATCTATGTATCTATCTATGTATCTATCTATCTATCTATCTATCTATCTGTCTGTCTGTCTGTCTGTCTGTCTGTCTGTCTATTCTGCTGCTTGAATACCATCTTACGAGCAAATCTTCATCCATTCATTCACACATCCCACTGTTTGAGCAGCTCATTGTGAGCATTACTGTATTACCCGTAACTGCTCAACTATTCATTGAAACCCCATGAAGATAAATTCAGTCTAAACATGAGGCATATTTCATTTGGGAGGCAGTACATTGTACTGATGTTTCAGAGAGCAGCAAGCACACACTGTTTACAATGGGCAGCCATTTACATTACAATACTCTCAGCAACCATGAGCTCTGCCCGACACACAACACAGAGCATAATAACACACACACACCCGTTCCATTAAAGCATCTCGTTCTGTTTTATTTATCTGCGGAATGATTCAGAGACACACAAAGTTACTAGGATATGGGATGGTGAAAGCAGACGTGAGAGACGGGGAGGTGTGGCCTTAGAGGAAACTTCTAGACAAGCGCAGAGGATCTTCCGAGCTGATAGATGTTGGGTAGAAGGAGAGAAACACAACTGGGAAAATATGGCTAGATATCCTGTCTGGGCACAAACAACACCTCTAGTGACATGAATCATTAAAGGGAAGCCTGGAAATAGCATCTGAAGTTGGGAAGGTCAGACAGGGCGTCTGTCTTCCTACATTCACAAACAGCTCCCCGTCGGTGGGGTCCGCGGCCCCTCCCAGAGATCGTGCACAATCATCGACAAAGACGGTACATCTGGCTGAAGGTGAACCGCGGTGCAATTGCCAATTAAAACTAACGAGAGCTGGTGTGTGACACATTTGTCATGATCATCTAAAAAGGATGAGCAAGGGCTGAGATATAATGGTCTCATCATGGCTATGTAAACCATTCTCTTGGGAAATAAACAGCAAATCTACCTTAGTACACAGACAACTCTATTCAACTGTTCCAGGCCTCCTGCTGCCACACGTGGCTTATCCCACACTACACAGCACCGATCCAGGCCCAAAACTGCACAATCCAGCCTGATCCTCAGATTTGGTCCTATGTGGTCTCAAAGGCATTTCCCTCCTCTCTTCTTCTCTGAAAACAAGATTTAGAAACTAAATGAAAAGTTTTGTGATAACACTAATGTTCTGCCTCTGTGTTCCCACCACAGTGGATCAATAAGCATTTTTAAAGAACCTAATTAAATGTTTTGGTGCCCGGGGTGCTAGCTTTTTAAATAGTTTATGGGTAGAAGTCTGCATCGTAGCTTCAATAAGCTCTATCCAACAGTCAGCTGGAAGAAGTGAACAACTATCTGACTAGTCTTAGCCTCATTTACTAAAATTACAGTAAATATAGCCACACACAGCCATCGTCTTTAGTTCAAGCGCTTTAAGACCTTCAAAAAGGTACATTTAAAAAGGAAGTTGTGGCCATGTTTTTCAAGACACACAAAAGTCCACCTACTCGATGATGGCAGCTTGGGCAAGTAAGTTTGGCCAAAAACATAAAATAAAATAAAATAAAATAAAAAATAAATAAATAAAATAAAATACAAAATAAATAAAATAATTAATAAAAAAAAACAGAAACAAAATAAAAATAAAAATCATGGTTTGTTTGTTTGTTTGTTTTATATAGCACATTTAACACAACTTGAGGTTGACCAAAGGCGTAATAAACAATAAAACAACAAACATAAATTATAAAATAATAAATAAAAATAATCATGTCACAAATAAACAGAAAAACTTCATTAAGTCATTGCAAGTCATTGCAAAGGCATGGTGTATTATATTACTTTACAAACCTACAAACCACTTGCTTGGAATGAAAACACCATTTGACTGCAACGACGCTAGACTGCGCTGGAACATTTTCACCATTACATCAACATTTTTAAACTAAACGTTAATTTAAAAAACAAATAAATAACCATTAAAAAAGAGAAAACTATAATAATCCTGATGTATACTGCACACAAGGGTAACAAATCCTTGGTATGGTATGCACTGTTCCAATCAAACACCTCCTTCCGGTTTATGTGGATGGTTTCTTGCTGAAAAATAGATCAGACTTCATGCATTTCAACATCTGACTGACATTTTTTTGTAATATGCACTGCACCAATGCAGGGGAATACAGCAACACAGCGCATACTACTGAATGCACAGCTAGTGAGGAATGTGATAGGGACACAGGTTGGTGTGACAAGCTGAGCGCAGCTGCAAGCGAACAGGAAGACACACATTAATGAGCGTGAGCTCCGAACACTGAGGCTGGCAGTGAAGGGTGATCCGTCGTTTTCTTTCTCCATGTGTCTGAATGGGAAACGGATGATTCCTCACAGGTGAGAGTCTAGTAGATGTCATGACAGCCCGTGTGAGGTGTCTGCCCGGTGCGGGTCGGCGGCGACGCTCGGCACAGCTCTGACAGAAAGAGGAAGGCAATCCTAGCTTGCGATTCACCTGTCCGAAGCAGGGGCCACGTGTGACAGCAGCTATTGAGAAAGTGACCGAACGGTTGAACTCCTGCATTCAGGCCCATCAGTCTGAGACTCACTCCTGAGAAATTCTCCGAGAAGGAGGGCATCTGGAAAATGGGCTAATGAGTTCGCTCTGGTCCAGGACACCTAGCAGACATGCGATTTCACAGCAGCGTCTCAGAGTCTATAAAGGAGCTAAGACGGAGCCGAGCCGCCTGTGTATCTCGGTGCGCATGCATAAAAATTAAATACTTGGGAGGCGAAAACAGCAATCTCACGGTAATGAAAAATCGCACTCCAAATGTAAGCAGAGATTCTGCCAGACACCGTGTGATAAAAGGACATTTAAGCGCTACATGTTAGCACAAGCGTTCTAATTCCTAACCGGTGGCAATCACGGTTCTAGATGAGAGTCTGTTCGCCAGCTGTACGGAACGATTATTTAATATGTATGCGGAGGCCTCAAGCTGCGTGCTGATGAGACGACGACTCGCGTCTGGATGCGCAATGATGACTGATGCAAATGGAATAATCCCTCGCTAGGCAAGAGACGGAGCACAAATATTACAGATGAGGATGACATTTACCATTTGCTCAGATGTACAATTCACTCGCACAGATCATTGCGTCTGGTAAAGAAAAAGAGAAAAGCCATTGCCTCTGCCACATCGAAGGTGAGCGATCTGAAAATGAGCGTTGTGTTTTTATTGGTTTGTTATGAGAGCCATCTTTTCTGAACTTCGTTTCTGCACAAGGGTTCCCACCGTTCTACAGAGCACAAAAAGAAGATTAAAAGTCACAAAAAGCTTGATATGCACATTGGACCAGTGACCTAGCAGTTTAAACATTGAGCACTAGAGCTCATTTGGGAAAAATGGGTTTGAATATGGACTTTGCTGTGTGCCAATCCCATCCAAATGCTCTTCGCTCTTTCTTTTTCAGTCCTTTATACTTTTACTATCAATAAAATATCAACCACTTTTAATTCAAATTAATAAATCTAGTGAAAACCTTAATGAGGGAGTAATTAAGAGTGTTTCTAGAGAGTATAAAAAGACAATAAAAAAAAAAAAGCCACACAAACAGTTAATATGCACATTTGACCAGTGATCTAGCAGTTAAAACACTGAGCACTGGTGCTCATTAGGGAAAAATGGGTTTGAACACAGACTTCGTTATGCGCTAAACCTGTTCCAACCTCTTCTCTCCATCATTTCCTGTTCTTTATACTTTTACCATCAATAAAACTGTAACCACTTCCAATTCGAATGGAGAAATCTAGTGAAAACTTGGATGAGGGAGTAATTAAGAGGACATTTCTAGAGAGTATAAAAAGACAATTACAAAAAAAGCCACAAAATTGAATCAGTTGCCTACCAGTTCAAACATTGAGCAGTGGCGCTCATTTGGGAAAAATGGGTTTGAATATGGACTTTGCTGTGTGCCAATCCCATTCAAACGCTCTTCTCTTTCTTTTCCTGTCCTTTATGCTTCTACTATCAATAAAATGTCAACCACTTCCAATTCAAATGGAGAAATCTAGTGAAAACCTGGATGAGGGAGTAAGAGTGTTTCTAGAGAGTTTAAAAAAAAACAATAATAAAAAAAAAAAAAGCCAAAAAACAGTTGATACCCACATTGGATCCATGGCCTAGCAGTTAGAAAACTGAGCACTGGTGCTCATTTGGGACGAAGACTTTGCTGTGTACCAATCCCATTCAAACCTTCTCTCTATCATTTCCTGTCCTCTATACGTTCATGATCAATAAAATGTCAACCCTCAGTTCAAATGGACAGATCTAATGAAAATCTGGATGCAGGAGTAATTGACAGCAGCGTCACTGGACGTCCACATCAATAAATCCAGCCTTGACACTCATTCCTCAGTCTGCATCAGATCTATACTAAACCCAGCAGGCTTGTTAATCAACTCTAGTTAAAGCCCACCTGATGTCTGCTCAACTGACACACACATTGAAAAGTTGAGAGTTCACATCCTGAAAGGCTCAGATCACTGCATGCCATCAATAAAACTAACTTTTATAAATGTCGTCTCCAATTAGACTAGATCAAATGCTTTATTGGTAGTAGGGCTGGCTGTGGTGAAAGACTGTGGATGTTCTTGCTTTTGGGAATCAACTGATCTGCAATTGCCAGCACTTTAGCAGGAAGTCCTCACTGTACATTGACTAAAGCCATTGAAGCCCGTCAGCCTATCAGAAAGAGGCGTTCTAATGGACTCCTGATACCATCGCAGAGAAGTGGAAGAGCTGCCGCCGTCCCTGCACACTTAATGAATAGTATTAGGACAAAACGGCAGCTTAACAACTTCAATAGGGAACAGACAGTCAAATCTGATCGCCGCAATTTCAATCTATAAAAGACCTACAATAGCCAGAGGCTTGTGGTCACGGTCTGGCAGCTCAATCTTGTGACTCTTTTTCTCAAGCTCAGGCCAAAAATTGTCTTTTCAAGCAGTTATAAAGCTGCAGAAGAGTTTATAAGGGGGAAAAAATAACTTGCAACTAGTTTTTTATATGCAAGTGTTGCTTCGTCACACACAATTTGGCATTTTGGCAATTTTCAACCACCCAAACAATTCCAATTGGATAAAATCAATTTACTACACTTTCTCTGATTGGATATCCTGTTTCACCGAGAAACACAATGCAAACTGGGTTTGTAAATAACACACTATTTACTATTTCAATGCATGAAGGGCTTGGAAGAGGAGGTTATTGTGGACTTTAAGAATGTTTTTCAAGTCTGTCCAGTTAGTGTGTATTTAAGTGGGCGTTCACAAAAGGTCTGAAAATCTCTAAAAACACCACAGGCATTTTTGCAGCTCATTTTCACCAAGAAGAAAACCAAAGGGCTGGTTCTCACCACAGATCAAAGCTGTGACAAAAACCACCGAGCTCCCATAGCTCAAATGATCCATCAGCAAGAAAAAGAGGTGCATATGTTTTTAGGGAGTCTAACTTCTGCAATTATTTAGCTACCTTTATGTTGTTCCAAAACTGTATTTACTTTCTTCTGCAGAACATGCTTTTTCAGTTTGTCCAGACTGCACCACAGACATGGAAGTCACAACACAACATAACAGAAAACACAAAGTGTGTCTCTAAATGTGTGCACTGTACCGAGGCCTACTGGACCGAGAAAGGGAAAAGCATTGAATTCAGTCAGCCATAACTCGTTGAGCTCTCTCAGATCACACATGCACACATTCAAGAATATCTAGATGAGTTATCTTACTCTGCGAGAGGATGAAAACCTGAGAATCAAAGACCGGAAGAGTGGGAGCCAGAAAGAGATAGAAGGAGTCTCATTAAAGTAGCATTGATGAAAGCGTCTGAAATGCAAGTAAAGGCGGATGAGGATAAAAGGAAATCCCATATGATCTAGACATCAGCCGTAACTTCTGGAAGACAGTCGCTGCTGATGACGTCTATTTTGATACTGCTGAGTGCTGAAAGACATCACATGTTACGGATTTACATGCAAGAAAAAAAATGATCTGACTAATGTTAGACAAACTACTACATTATAAAACAGCGGCACATCAACGCTATCAGCATGATTGTGCTAAAAGTACTTTAGCTGGAATAAGTACAGAAAGAGGTGGCGATGGAACGCCATCAATCCACAACACCCACGTGAAGTATTTCCATAAAGACTTCACACTTCTGAAGAGCTGCCATAACTACTTAACTCCTGGCCTTGAGTGAAGTTTTAAAGTTAATGTGAAACAGAACATGCAGGGTCCTATGAGTTCTGCAATGCGGAAAACAAGGACAGAGTAAAAAAGGAATTTAATTAATGTCAACAGACTGTAGCAAAATTTGGATGAATGAATCAGAAGTAGCGCTGCACACTTAAATCATGGTAGGGACTAGTGTCTGTAAATATTAAACCACAAAAAGACTATTTAAATATACAGTCTGCATGTTCAGCATGTCGGTCTGAAAGAGTGGAGCAGTTTTGTCTAAGCGACGCTCCTGGTGTTTTCAGTGTTGCTGACTTATTTTATGAGGTCACGAACATGTAAACTTCACCTCTAGAGCTGCTCTGAAAATTACTTCACCAGCATCTTATCATTTAATTTGAGAAAAACGATCACCAAATTCACAGAAATCTTCACTACAGCCTGTCATCATAAAAGTTTGGTTTAAATTGAAGAAATTATGACAAATATATTACTATTGTACAATAGAATGTACTTTTCAAAGTAATAATTATACAGGAAATAATTTTAATTATACCTTTTCAAAAAAAAAAAGTTTTTTAAGGAATATCGGAAAATATTGCAAAATTTTCCATCTACAGAATTTACACATCATTTTAACTGTAAACCTCTGTTAAGCAGCAATTTGATATCATTTTAAAAGATAATAAATTTGGGAATAAATAAAATGGATTTCACACTGCCCTAAACATTCATCTTTGGGAACTGATTGGCTCATGAAAAGTGGGTATTATGGAGCTACAGTTCACATCTGGAGTACGTTTACACGTTCCAATAGCAACATTTGATCATTATTTGCTTTTTTTGCAGTAACCTTTATTAGATTTACATTAACCAGCATACATAGTGTGTTAAAGATGTCTTGAATCGGACATACATGTACTGTGTAAACATCCAAACACAGATGAAATGAGATGGAGAGGGCAGCGGTGACTGATTTCCAGGACCCCCTGAGGTATAATGACAGAAAACTTTTCACAGCTTGTTATGTAGATTGAATCATTCACTACTTTTATGTGGCACGCTGAACAGAGACAGCTGAGAGCCGAGTCCCCGTCACCACAGGGTGGGATTCCTTCAAACACACAGCCTTTCATCACGTCCCAATCACACACCACTACATAAACAAGCCAAACACACACGCAGAAAAGAAATGACAGAAGCGTTTGAGATCAATACGGACGCTCCCTGCGGAGAGAACGACTTCAGAGGGAGGGTGTGAGCTTCAGGAACGAGACTGATTGATTGAATTGCTGTCAGCGAGCGACGCAGCACGACGGCCTGAACGTTTAACTCGTACATCAGCGACAGGCTCGTGCCAGAACTCATCTGAACTGTCACGAGGGCTTGGAGGAGTCACAGACACAGTCTCCTCTACCTGATACCCCATTATGACCTACATAGCCAAAATATCATAATCAACAGCAAAGCTGTGTATCTATATACGAATGCAGTCAATGTTATGTTTGTTAGAAAAGCTAAATCAATGTCAGTCGCTGGAGAGTGTCATAGTTAAATGCATTCAATCTATTAGTCCTTGTCCTCAAATTCGCATTTTACTGTCAGGTATTAAGATACGTTTTTAGATAATAAATAGAGAAATAACTTTATTTTTTTTCTCACCCCAGTGGCATTTCTTATTTTAAGAATGAATAAAACTAAATTTAGTAGGCATTTATCCTTAAAAAAAGAAGAAAAAAAGAAAAACTAAGCACTACAAACCACTGGGGAACTACAGTGAGTTTGTGAGTTGATGAAGACATCATAATTAAAATGTAGAAACACTAAAAGCATCTAAATAAATATTTTTTTTGCATGTCATGTGACCATCAACCAACAACCAACATTATTATAGTATTTTTGAAACAATATATTTCAATAAATATGTCTTATTGAAATCTTAATAAAATATTTTGTCAAAGAAATTTACCAGACAAAAAAAGTGGTTACACTAGTTTTATGCACTTTTCTACAGCTGAATATTAAAATAAAATAAAATAAAATATGACTGGAAAACACACAAAGTGTGTTCGTTGTCATACAATTCAGTTGCAAATTACTCCTATAAGCCGGTTCTTGTAATGAATTGTTTAGAAATACAACTGAATAAGTCTGACAAATCCTTAAATAAACTCACAGAATCAATCAGTATCAATTAGTGTCTACCAGTACTTCAGAAACTGACATGTTAAGTATTATTGTTCAGTATTTTTTAAAATCACTTTACTATAATAATGTGCATATTGTGCTAAAAAAAGCATATACAGTACATTTCATGTATGTTTCCCAGATCTTATATTTTGCTTCTGAACTAAATATGCTACGACAAACATGCTGATTTAGACAGTCATTTTTAGGAAAACTTTGACGTCATTAACAGGTGAAGGTCCCATACAGAACAGCAATAATGGCAGACAGTGCCATCGGTGGTGCTATGAACACCTCTCTCTTATAAACCTACAACACCAGCATCCACACACACACACACACACACACAGACACCATACCATCAAACACCCCCACACAAGCACTCAGACAGCCAGCCTCTTCAGACCAACTCATTTATCAGTAAAACAGCAGACGGAAAGATCTGTCCTCATCCTCAACGAACACACACACACACTCACGCACGCCCACAAACTGAAGCAATGAGCCAGACGGGGCTGCCAACCTTTGCAGAGCGCAACTCCCACACACGTTGCTTACTGTAGCGCTGCTTCCCTCGTCTTTTGTCTCAATCGTGTCGGGGTGAGAAGCAGCAGCTCATCTGCACCTCCCCTCCTCAACGCCAATCAATAGAGTTTCACACCGCACTTCTCAAGCACCACTTACTGCGGGCTAATGGTGCCGAAGGGTTACAGCACAGCAGCGTGACTCACTGCATATATCATGCCACTTGCTACATCCTCAAACATAAAAATAAAAACATTTGCTGGCTGATATAACCCCTGATTTATGTCTCCACCGCTGCCGGACAGAAGAAAACACTGCGAGGTGAAAAAAATGAATTTTTGCCAGCTTCCTAAAATGATCTCTCAGGCCAACATGCAAATCTTATACATTTCAGTTTATGCGCACCGTGGCCAAGTGGTTAGCTCACAGACTCTGATGTAGGAGTGGGTGATATAAGCAAACAGTTCGATCACAACTTGCATGTACAGCAATTTAACAACTATTGAAAAGGTCAAAAGGTCAGCCTGTCATACATTTTCTGAAAGTTTTTCATTGTTATGTACATTGCAATAAAATAACTATTAAACAAACAAACAAACAAACCAATAGGAGTTTACTGATTTAATATTATTGTTTATTTGTTTTGGTCATTTATTTATTGTGGTTTTCATTTTTGTTATTGATTAAAACTGGAAGATAAATAAAATAAAATAATATAAAATAATATAAAAATAAATAAAATAAAATAAAACAATAAATGTTGCCCTGGCAACTAAATTAATTTAATAAAACTGAAATACTGAAACTAAATGATTATAGATATATATATAAACATGACATGAGGGTGAGTAAATGATGACAGAATTTACTTTTTTTGGGGTGAACTATCCCTTTAATGTTTTTATTTTTTTAATGTTATTATTATTATTATTCATTTATTTATTTTTAATGAAATTATATTCTAATTAAGAAACAAAATCTGCCAGCAGGTGGTGGTAAATGTATTTATGAGTCATTTACTCATTTAGTTTGATTCATTCACATGGCTGATTCATTCAGAAATGAAGTAAATGGTTTCTTATGAATGGGCTTTTGAATCATTGATTCACACAATTTGTTCAAAACGCGGATTCATTCAGAAACTAAACACCGTTGTGTTGCTTGGAGATGTGCAACAATTCTTCTATGGCCTGAAAGGTAATATATTCTCTGCAAAATTGAGCAAAAACACATAATATTGTGTTTAAAATATAACACAATATCAACTTCTTATTTACTGAAATGTTGTATAAAATCACATTTAAGCTTGTGATAGATCAGGACAAAATCAACACTTGTGTCATATTGCTGTCCGTGTGATATTGTGTATTATGTGATATATATATAAATACTAGAAAAAACACATTTTGCACCAATATCTTGAATTTTAGGGCATAACTGCATTTATGGAGTTGTTGCCCTGCATCATATGTGTCAACAGTCAACTGATCCAGTCTACAGGTCTGGGGACCAGTGCGTTAACTGTGTTAAAATATTTTAAATCGTGTTTTTTTTCATAACTAATTAAATTAACGCGTTAAACTGACATATATGATATATAATTTTGCAGTTCCAGATCCTATTCTTCTACTCCCAATTACCTGCCCATGTATATTGATAAAATTTGTAAAAAGACCACACGCGCACACACACTCCACTCAAACTCACTCTTTTTTCTAAGCTATTTTAAATCAACTGGTACTACACTAATTAAGAAGAATTGATAATTAGAATCTGATTGTTCTGTGAAAAATTGCTTAACTGCCTCACACCCTTTCACTTCTGAAGATAACACTACAAGTGAAAGAACAGTGTGTGTGTGTGTATGGTTGTGCGAGAACACCACACAACACCTGACAACAGTGTGACAATAGTGTCTTCAGCAGCAGCAGCAACACATCTAAACCTCTGACAGCAGTTCTCAGTTACTGTATAAGCCAGCAGCGATTAAAAGACTCAATGCCAGCATGTTCAACCTGCACCACACACTGCTGCACAATATTCCACTGAAATATGAAGGAAATGTCTTCCCATGATTCATTAAGACACAAAACCGTTGTGGCACACCATTAGCAATACTGAAAAGAGAATCAATTGCTACACAGTGCTGGCTTATTACCCACTGATATATATCACAGGTAAGCAGTTCAAATCATTGTATCGCAGAACAGAGGTAGTGTTGAGTTATTATTTAGATGCAGTCCTCTCGGGTAATGTATGCATTCTTTTGTTGTGCGATTTAAGAAAAACTACAACCCCGAGGCTGTTCAAATTGCTATAGTAACTCATCAGTTACGAAGTTTAAGCATATGCCATTTATGGAGCAAAAACGCTTTAAGGCTACAACAAAGTGGAAGAAATTAAAAGCGAGAAAGTTAGTGATGGTTTAAAAACTTGTGTTTGTTTGCAAGTTCTGAAACAATCAGAGACCTAATTTTCGCCACTGATGATTTGTATGATTTGGAATTCAGGCTGCGCTCCTTCATTTCTCTATTTTTTTATTTAAATGGGTCACTCAACAGTTGCATTACACGGCGCTCATTTACAAACTTAGTGTGTTGAGTGGGCTGTACAGTCAGCACAATCTTCTATTTTTAAGCTGTAAAAAGCAGCATTTTAGGGCTGCACAACATATTGAGATCACAATGTCACGATGTGGCCTAGTGCGACTGTAAAATAATGAAGGCAGCAATTTAATTTAAAAAAATATACCAACTGCAGACTAAAATGGAGAATTTACACACAGTTTATACAGTTTATCAGCATCTGAGACATATAAACACACTGCCGTTCAAAAGAGTGGGATCAGCACAATTTTTAATGTTTTTAAAGAAGTCTTTTTGGCTCATCAAGGCTGTTTATTTGATTAAAAATACAGAATATATACATATTATTGCAATTTAAAACAGTGATTTTCTATTTTAATATACCTTAAAATAGAATTTATTTCTGTAATGCAATGATGAATTTTCAGCATCGTTACTCCAGTTGTCCATGTCACATGACCCTCAGAAATCATTCTAATATGCTGATTTATTTCCAGTGTTGGAAACACTTTTTTTGGGAACCTGTTGATATTTTTTTCAGGATTCTTTAATTAATAATGCGCTAAAAAGAACAGCATTTATTTGTGTGGGGTCATTAAATTTAATACTTTAAAATACTTTAATACTTTAATACTTTTATTCAGCAAGGATGTGTTAAATTGATAGTGATAGTAAAGTTCTACATGGTTAAAAAAAATTCAATTTTGAATAAATGATGTACTTTTTAACCTTTTAGTTATAAATAAATACTTAAAAATCAATCAATCAAGAGTAAAAATTGATACTAAAATAAGGATATTTAGATTTTCTATGGAGTTGCACTCCCCAACAAAATCCCCCCATTAACTCTAGATTAATTCATTCTTTCCAAATGCAGCTTTTCATATTTTTTCACATTGCAATATATAATCACAGAACAACATGTCAGATACTTGTATGCATTCCAGGACGTGTCGACAGTATCAACACAACTGAAACTATTTACTTCATTAAACATTTGAATTGGCTACGTCGCACCAATTAAGTATCTCCCGATTAGAGCAATGTGAGTTCAGGCCACGCTGTAAACAACCTGCCAACCGTCCTGTACGAGCGTGGCGATTCTCACCCACTCGCTCTCTGCAGCGCATCCGTTATCCAGTAACATCAACAGCATCGGGGCGGGTGGAGGAGGCGGGGGGATGGGGGGTTGGACATCTAATGGAGTGCCAGCGCTAATGAGATGAATCTATCCATTATAATGCTTTAACGAGAGTAAATCTGCATGGCTGGTAATTAGTCCACGCCCCTGCATTAGCTCCACTCCTCGGAGGAGCGACTCTGTCTTGTGTTGCCAGAGGACATCAGAGCGGCTGAATGCATTATGCTCCAGATGCTGCGAATTTTCATCATTTAGATGTGTTTCCATCAGGGAGCGGATTGATCAGGCACGGTCACGGCGGATAAGAGCACGGCATAATGACAGACCGGGAAGGAAAACTGCTGGCGTTGTTCAAAAAGAAACCCCATTAAGCAGCTCCCGGTTGCTAAGCAGACACGTACGGCACAACTATTTAGAGCGACTGTGAAGCGATAGCGGGTTTACAGGAGCCGAGGCATTGTAAGATTCGAGACAACGGTCGTGTGATTCAGCCGGCATAATCAAAGGCATAACAAATCAGACAGGTGCTAATTGCACTGTGTAACAGAAGCAAACTGCACACTTCTTACTGAGTCGAGCCAATATTAGTATTGTGTGTACTACAAATGTCTTATTTTTGGTTTTTTGGAGATTAGAATGAGCATTAAAAACGGCAAGATTAGCAAACATTGCCAGCCTGGTTAGAATTGGTATTGTCTGCATGAGCAACACAGCTTTCAGTTAAGCTACAGCTCTGACCTACTACAATGTCCTGTTTTTTTATTTAGAGGAGAGTTATAATAAGATTAGAATTCAAATTGTCTGCATTGTCTTCTGTAAAGCCACAGCTCTGACATACTACAGTGTCCTGTTTTTAGTGTTTTGTGATGTTAATGTACACTAGGGTAGACAAAGTAATAAAAGGAGCAACATTACAGAATGTTGCAAGCCACATTTGAACTCCAATTTTCTGAATGAGCACCTCTGCTTTCTGTTACGCCAGGGCCCCAACATACTACAATGTTCTATTTCTTTTTTTTTTTTTTTTTTTTTTTTTTTTTACAGTCTTTTGTCATTTTCATTCAAATGTGAATAATAAGAGGAGCAAGATCAGGGAATGTCGCAAGTCAGATTAGAACTTAAATTGTCAGCATGAGCACCTTAGCTTGCTGTGAAGCCACAGCTCTGATCTGCTATAGTGTCCGGTTTTGGTCTTTTGTCTCTTTCAATTAAAGGGCAGTAGAGAAAGTAATAAGAAAAGCAAGATAAGGTAATGTTGCAAGCTAGATTAGAACTCAAATTGTCTGCATGAGCACCTAAGCTTTCTGTTAAGCCACAACTACAGTGTCCTGTTTTAGTCTTTTGTCTCTTTCAATTAGAGAGTACAGAAAGTAACAAGAGGAGCAAGATTAGGGAATGTTGCAAGCAAGATTTGAACTTAAATTGTCTGCATAAGCACCTCTGCTTTCTGTTAAGCCATGGCTCCAACATACTACAAAGTCGTATTTTTAGTCTTTTGTCATTTTCATTCAAAGGAGAATAATAAGAGCAACAAGATCAGGAAATGTTGCAAGCCAGGTCAGAACTCAAATTGTCTACATGAGCACCTTAGCTTTCAGGTAAGCTACAGTGTCCTATTTTAGTCTATTTCATTTAAAGGAGAGCAGAGAAAGTAATAAGAGGAGCAAGACTAAGGAATGTTGCAAGCCAGATTTGAACTCAAACTGTCTGAAAGAGCACTCAGCTTTCTGTTAAGCCATGGCTCCAACATACTACAATGTCCTATTGTTAGTCTTTTGTCATTTTCATTTAAAGGAGAATAATAAGAGGAGGAAGATTAGGGAATGTTGCACGCCAGATTTGAACTCAAACTGTCAGCATGAGCACCTTTGCTTTCTGGTAATCCACAACTCAGACAACAATGTCTGAGAATAAGAGAGTAAGGGGCAAGATCAGAGAAAGTTGCGAGCCAGATTAGAACTCAAAATGTCTGAAAGAGCACCTCAGCTTTCTGTTCAGCCATGACTTATACTAGACACACTACAGTGTCCTGCTTTTAGTCTTTTGGTTTTATTTGGAGAAGAGTAGAGAGAGTAATAAGAGAGTAATAGGCAAGATCTGGGAATGCTGCAAGCCAGATTAGAACTCAAATTGACTGAATGAGCAACACAGCTCATCACTAAACCAAGAATATGATGTCCTACAACAGATTCAAACCCGCATTTTCCGGATGAGCACCACGGCACTGACATAAGTCTCAAGTCTCATTTATTTATATAGCCCTTTCTACTACAACGTAGACCAAAGGACTATACATCTCAAAGAAAAACATACAAATACAAACATACAAACAAAATCAAGAATTAAAAGCGACAGAATACAAATACGTTTTCACATGAATTTTAAAAACATCAACTAATGGTGCAGATCTAATATCAGGGGGAAGCGCATTCCACAGTCTGGGGCCAACAACTGAAAAGGCTCGATCCCCTTTAGTTTTAAAACGAGTTCTCGGAACAAAGAGCAGTAAACAATTAGAAGACCTTTGTGATCTACCAGAGTTCATATGCACCAAGTCCTTAATATATAATACAGAAAGACATAATAGAGAAAGATGTTGTTAAAAACTCTTCTTCAACCTCAGCAGAACAACAAAACATTCTGTCTGAAACCCATTACCGCACTGACTTCCATTTCAGCAGCCGGACTCTGGAGTGTCTAAATATTCGGTGTATGGTGAATACAGCTCATCTAAGCCTTTCTCAAATGACGTCCTTGCAGTAAAGAAAAAAGTGCTCTGAAATGGGCAGATTAGATTAGCGCTAGGAAGCTTTGATCTAAAGCTCGCTGGCTAGCTTTGATCTGCACAAGCAGCTCTTCACCATGACCAGAACACAATATGAGCCCATTTCACTTCCATTTGTATCAATTCTACGAGCATATACGACGATGAGAAGCTCTGCTCACCGTCACTTGCTGCCATTTACCCCTAATCAGAGTCACTTCAAGTCATGAATGGCGGCAGTGTTCCTGAGGGAAAAATGACCATCAAGGGCCTGGAGATCACAGCGGCAGACTTCAAATGGAGACGATATTTACATAGAACAGCATGTGTGGAAACACACGATGGCTCAAATGTACAATTATCAAGCGACGGACAGACTCGGAAGGTTGCGGGTTCAAAACCCACATGATACAGGTGGACTGTCCTCGTAATAAACTGTCACACGAATTCCACCGGCCCCGGTCATGTGGCCATAAATAAAAAATTTTAAATGCTAAACAGGAAAAAGACCGCCTAATTAACATTAACGATTAATCTGATCCAATTAAGTCGCCTTGACAACCAGAAACATTAAGTAGCCTTTCCAAGATCCATTTCTTTCAGCTAATCATAATTCAATTAATTAGTACGCCATTAACATTAGCATGAATATGAATGGGCTCTTCTTCATTTGAGCGAACCTGCATCAGAAAGGTTTGTAAAATTCCCTGGGCATTACTTTTCAAGTGTAATTTTGAAGGTTTTCGGCATCAGAGAGCCTCTCTTCATGACTGGCATATTTCCAGATTCGCTTTTTGCATTTCAAAAATCCAGATTGCAAGGTATTAGTCATACATGTGACATGACACAAACAGACTTGCTTCTATGTGTGTGCTAATATAGAAATATAAACTTTGGCCACTTACTTCTAGTGCTGCATTCCAGCCATATTTTAATTAAAATTCCATTCTATTAACCTCAGTGTTTATGTCAAATTATGAGATCAAAGCTACCGGAAAAGTGGAAATAACCTGAGGTTTGTGTTCTGATGTTTTAATGAAGGCGATAATTTGATGTGAGCGTTTCACAGAATGCAGCACCCCCAGGCATTCACCTCCCACATTCAAAGGTCAGGAAAAGAGCAACGGCAGAAATAACGATGCGAACGCAGCTAACGACCGCAGGGCCTGACGAGCGTGAGCGAGCGTGGTCCGAGGAGAGAGGAAATCATTAAGCGTACCTGGAGGAAGGTTGGGTCTCTTTCTCTTTTTGCTGTTTTCTGTGCCGTTTTCCAGAGGACAGTCGGAGACCAGAGGACCATTGGAGCTGTTGAATTGCAGGGGTTCGTTGTTCGTGGCAGGGTCAAAGGGCAGCGGATTCAGACCTGGAGAGGGAAAGAACAGAGAAGTTTGGTAAGTTTGCATGTTCTAGAACTATAGTTTCAAGAGTCTGTGTTTAAATAGAAACTTATGCTACGAGAGTACATTAACTTAGTCGAAAAATATACTTCAAATTTGCAAAAACAGACAACTTTTAACAATTTTCAAAAATCATGTTTTTTCATAATGCATTCCAATTAATCTCAATCAAACTGCAGCTGGGTTATTTTATTAGGTAAGAAACAACTAAAAAAAATACAGCTAACTAACACAGTAAAACATGATCAGGTTAAAAATATGAGTTATCTGTTTTTGCAAATAAACTCTTCGTACACACACACACACACAAAGCCATTCAAAAGTTTGGGATCAGTAAGATTTTTAAAAGAAGTTTCTTATACTTATTAAGGCTGTATCTATTTGATCAAAAATACAGATTAAAAAAATAATTTTGTGAAATATTATTGCAATTTATTATAACAGTTTTCTATTTTATTATACTTTAAAATATAATTTATTCCTATGATTCAGTGTCACATGATCCTTCAGACATCATACTAATATACTGATTTCTAATCAATGTTGGAAACAGCTGTGCTGCTTAATTTTTTTTGGATGTTTGAAACTTTTATCAGGATTTTTTGATGAATAAAACATTAAAAAGAACAATGTTTATTCAAAATACTTTTTTTTTTTTTTACAATATACACCATTATTCAAAAAGTTTGGGGTAACTAATTGTTTTCTTTTTTTTCTTTTTAAGAAATTAATACTTTCATTCAACAAGGATGTGTTAAATGGATTAAAAAAGTGATCGCAAACACTTATATTTCTAGAAAAGAGTTTTGAAGTATTTTGAATAAATGCCATTCTTTTCAACTCTTTATTCATCTAAAAATCACAGAAAAAAGTATCACAGGTTCAAAACAATATTAAACAGCACAATGGTTTTAACGCTGATTATAAATCAGCATATTTAAATGATTTCTGAAGGATCACGTGACACAGAAGACTGGAGTAATGGCTGATGAAAATTCAACGCTGGGTCACAGAAATAAATTTTAAAGTATATTAAAATAGGAAAACAATTTTTGAAACTGCAATATTTTTTTCACAATATTAGTGTTTTGCTGTATTTTGATGAAATAAATACAGCCTTAATGAGCATAAGAAACTGCTTTAAAAAATCTTACTGATCCCAAATCTTTTGAACGACATTTATAATATCTGTAGTGGATAAATGATGTGACTGTCAGTGCATTTAAAGAAGGAGATATTTTAAGGCCCTTGGCAACAAAACATGTAAAAACTCTTGTTCTAGGACATCTTAGACATTTACTTGTTACTACAAAACCTCATGCATACTACAAAAAAGCTCTTGCATATCTCACAGATCTCATAAAATAGCTCCAATGCTTCCTTAAAAACTCTCATTATAGCAGCAGAGAAATTTCCTGAGATTTTTCCTCCCTTTTTTTATGGGAGCTCCTACCGTTTTAATGTGCGCTATGCATCAGCTGTGTACCGTCAAGGAACAGTCAGTGGGCCAGCAGGCCGAAGCAGTGACTAAATGAACTAAAAGTGAGGGAGAACTGATTAAAAGTTTCCTATGTTTCTGTCTGGCCTGCTAGAGAATGATTCATGAAGTGAGTTCAGAAATGGCCCTTTAAGACTAATTTAATGGTGCAGCTTCATTTCAATGACGGCATATTTCTGCTCCGAAAGCCACAAAGACAGGATTATCCACACACACACACACACACACACACACACACACACACACAGTCTCATTCTTTATTAACCCCTCTGTGAATTCCATTACAGAAATTGACTGCAGGTTCTGATGCTAAATTAGGAAACGTTCTTGAGACAGCAATCAATACCTAAGGACTCCCTCCACTTACGTTCTGGACATGCACAAGGAGATGAGAAAGACAACAACACCATCCAACGAAAGATGGATTTGATAATAAAAATGACAAGGCTGCAAAGATCCTAAAGATATATCATTTCAAAGAAAGTTTATCAGACCCACCAGCTATTACAGAAACAGCATTTTAAAGTCCACTTGCAGAACAAAAATTTACAGATACTGTACTCACCCCCTTATCATCCAAAATGTTCATGTCTTTCTTTCTTCAGCTGTAAAGAAATTATCTTTTTTGAGGGAAACATTTCAGGATTTTTCTCCATATAATGGACTGATATGGTGCCCAGATTTTGAACTTCCAAAATGCAGTTTAAATGCGGCTTCAAACGATCCCAAATGCAGTGTAAACAATCCCAGCCAAGGAAGAAGGGTCTTATCTAGT
>JAHKKF010511916.1:0-28073 GCA_019740295.1 Labeo calbasu
GCCAATCACAGTCATGTCTGTTGAGCGCGTGAACACTATGGCCAATCAGCGATGTTTAAAAATCTGCTCAACAGCACTCAAATGTGAGCGGGAAATGGGCGTTTTTAATATTGAGAAAATCGCCTTTAAAATTGTCCAAATGAAGTTCTTAGCAATACATATTACTAATTACTAAGTTTTTGATATGTGTACGGTAGAAAAAGTTCAAGGAAAGTTCAAAAGTTTGGGATCAGTAAGATTTTTCCTTTTAAAGAAGTCTCTTATGCTCATCAGAGTTCCATTTATTTGATTAAAAATACAGAAAAAAAGTAATATTATGAAATGTTATTGCAATTTAAAATAACAGTTTTCTATTTTAATATACTTTAAAATATAATTTATTTCTGTGATGCAAAGCTTGAATTTTCATCAGCCATTACTCCAGTCTTCAGTGTCACATGATCCTTCAGAAATCATTCTAATATGCTGATTTATTATCAATGTTGGAAACAGTTGTGCTGTCTAATATTTTTTTTGAACCTGTACTACTTTTTTTTAGGATTTTATGATAAATAAAAAGATCAGCATTTATTCAAAATAGAAATCTTTTCTAACAATATAAGTCTTTACTATCACTTTTATCAATTTCACACATACTTGCTGAATAAAAGCATTAACTTAACGGTAGTGTATATTGTTAGAAAAGATTTATATTTTAAATAAATGCTGTTCTTTTTAACTTTTTATTCATCAAAGAATCCTGAAAAAAGTATCACAGGTTCCAAAAAAAAAAAAATATTAAGCAGCACAACTGTTTCCAATATTAAACTGTAATAATAAATCAGAATATTAGAATGATTTCTGAAGGAAATGTGACACTGAAGACTGGAATAATGATGCTGAAAATTCAGCTTTGCATCACAGGAATAAATTCTTTTTTAAAGTATATTAAAATAGAAAATCAGTATTTTTAATTGCAATAATATTTCACACTATTGCTGTTTTGTCTGTATTTTTAATCAAATAAACAGCCTTGATGCGCAGACAATTTTTAACATTAAAAATCTTACTGATATATATATATATATATATATATATTCATTTTTATTATATATTTTTACTAAAATTGTATCATTTTCATTTAAAATGTGAGTAAAACTACATCAGAAATTCTTAAATTAAAAAATCTTTACTTTTTTGATAATAGAAAGAGGCAGCTCGCACCATTTGGCACTACCAATACTTGAGCTGGCCGGATCACGGCGTGCCACAAGAACCTGGTGGAGTGCTTAGTTTTCTGGAGCAGGTCAACATCAAACAGAGCGAGTTTTTAACTGGACCCATGATCATCCACTGCAGGTACTTCCTCACAAAACAGCTTCTCATTACTTCATCTACCACTTGGGGGCTTCATGAGCACAAGTCATGCTATTTCAGATGTCCATAAAATATACCATAATTCATCTTTTTTTAGTGAACTGGTCACTCCAAATTGTTCTACAAAGCTAAGATCATTTAACAGCAGTTTTATTTCATTTTATTTATTATTAACAATGAAAACAGTGTAGTACATTTCATTTTCATGTCTTGGCATGAAATGTAATACACACTGACAGTCTTAGGCGGGGAGGTTTAAGCAATAGTCACACTACTCAGCATTTCATAATCACAGTGCATGCTTGAACTTTTCATGATCCCATACTTCCCACTCTTTAGATTAATAGTTTGTTTACTCTTTAGTATTAACATGTGCTATGGGACATTTAGTGTCTCATGACCTCTGCAAGCTTGAAGAGATAGCTTTAAATATTTGTTGCTTAATGTGTTTTGGCAGTGCTGGTATTGGACGAACAGGAACCATTGTGGTGATCGACATGCTTATAGACATCATCGATGCTAAAGGTGAGTTTATATCACTCTATGTTGAGGTTGTCTTACTTTTACTATAAATATGCTTTCTGTGAGGTTTCTGTGATACTATCCTGGTATCCAGAAGGTTGCTCGTTTAATCCCCAGCTGAAGCAAAATATTACCAATTGTAACCTTCAGAAAAGACCCAAAGATGAAAATTCTGTCATTAATTACTCACCCTCATGTTGTTCCAAACCCCATAAGACCTTCATTCATCTTCAGAACACATATTAAGATATTTTTTATGAAATCTGAGAGCTGTCTGACCCAGCAATGGTACTAGCATGTTCGAGGCCCAGAAAGGTAGTAAGGACATCGTTAAAATAGTCCACGTAGCCTCAGAGGTTCAACTGTAATGCTATGAAGCTACGAGAATGCTTGTTCGCAAAGAAAACTGAGAAATGAGAGAGATGGACGAGAAGAGAAGAAAGTGTTGAATAAAGTTGTTATTTTTGTTTTGACTAGAAAGCATTGACTAGAGCAGGGATAGGCAACGTTGGTCCTGGAGTTTAGCTCCAACCCTAATCAAACACACCTGAACAAGCTAATCAAGGTCTTCAGTATTACTAGGGCTACAGGCAGGTGAGTTTTTTTTTTTTTCTGGGTTGGAGCTAAACTCTGCAGTACATCGGCACTCCAGGACAGACGTTGCCTATCCCTGGACTAGAGTGGCCACGCTGGAGCCATAACGCCCCGCAGATGTGTACAGTACAGGGGGTCGAAACACAAGCATTGACTAGAGTGCCGATCAGCTCTGGTGGCCGCGTCAGAGCTGTAACGCACCGCAGATGTGTGCAGTATAGGGGGTCGAAACACATGTCGAGGCGTGGCTGGTGTAAACACAAACATTGACTAGAGTGGCTGCGATCAGCTCCGGTGGCCGCATCGGAGCCCTAACGCACCACAGATGTGTGCAGTGTGTGGTAACAGATTCATTCATCATACAATGTAGATACCTTCACTTATAACGCGAGTGTTTTTTAAATGCTTAAACTCGCATTAGACTAGGCTAGGCTAATCAGTGATGATGTTCTTTAATAATGTTAATGTTCTTTGCTCGTTTTCTGTAGCTGCTTTTTGAGTAACTAAGGAAATGTAAGCTGGTTTTGGGCAATAAAACTAAGTATGTAAATAATATCATGTATCGACGATCTGGAAGGCTGATGATAGGACCCAACACTACTGTAGCGGCAACTATACCTTAATATATCCTTAACTATAACGGAGCAGACGGAACTTGCTGCTTTGACAAGGGGCGTGGCTGTACTGAAACACAGTCTAAGCTGTTCGCCAATCGCAACGCACTGGGATAGCTCACCAATCACAACACATTTAGTTTTTCGGAAGGCGGGCCTTCACCAAACCCAGAACTAATCGAGCCATTTGTGCCAGGCTGGGGAAAAAGGTATTGTAATAATGTAAATTATGTGAAAAATAATGCATTTTTCGAACCACCAAGCATGAGAGCATGTTCTGGTACACCCCCAAAACAAAATTAAGACTTTGTGAAGGAGCATAACAGGACCCCTTTAATTTGTGTTCCAAAGAAGGTCTTACAGGTTTGGAACAACATGAGGGTGAGTAATTAATGACAGAAATTCATTTTTGGTTAAACTATCCATTTAAACCCTCAGGGGATTGTTCTGGTAATACCTTCATTTTGTGGCAACATCACATGAAATGTCATGGCCTCGATTCCCAAAGAATGAATGAACTCATTAAAGAAGCACCCTGAATGTGATAAAAGTGTCTGCTAATTACTTAAATGTATTCATTCTCTAACTCAATGGTGAAAATAGTGTATTTAGGTTGTTTATTCAAACCTCCTGTGAATCCTAGTTTTTTTTTTTAATTAATTCCAACTCTTAATGAGAGGTTTACAATTTTATTTAAGCTCAAAATCATTCTAGAGAGGGTCACTACTGTTTCAGTATTCACCTTTGTCTGAAAGCATTAATGAACGTTACCATGGCGAAACTCATTTTAGATCATGACATGAAAAATCACAGGTCACTTCTCTCAGCAGGAGACTCATTATAATTCATCATTTTTATTGCAGCTTAGTGTTAATGCAGTGCAATCGCATTGATTAACGCATTATAACCTGTGAATACCCTTAGGCTTTCAGGAACCTACAGTATGTTTGGCTAATATGCTTCCCTTCCAAATGTTCCAGATATTTTAACACAAATCAATACAGTTAGTCTTATAATCCTATAATAGGATTATTCTTAGTTGTTGCAAACACATTTCACAGGAACACCTAGATCCTGGATCAAACATCACAGTTTTTGCAAATGATTCTAAAGATGTTGTTTTTTTGTCAGGTCTGGACTGTGACATCGACATCCAGAAGTGCATTCAGATGGTTCGAGATCAGCGGTCTGGCATGGTGCAAACCGAAGCACAGTACAAGTTCATCTACTTGGCTGTGCTACAGTATATAGAGTCGAACAAGGTCACACGAAAGGCTGTCATGGTAAGAAAATGGCTGAGGAATCACAGCATATTAGAATGATTTGTAAAGCATCATGTGACACTGAAGACTGGAGTAATGAGTAATTCAGCTTTGCATCACACGGATAAATTACAGTTTAAATATATTAAAATAGAAAACAGTTGCTATAAATTGTAATAATATTTCACCGTATTTCTGTTTTACTGTATTTTTGGTCAAATAAATGCAAATAATTGAAAATATTACAAACTTAATGACCCCAAACGTTTGAACAGTAGTATATCTCTTTGCGGATATCTATCAAGACAGTTCCATTGTAATATCTAATCAAAGTCACTACTGTAAAAAAGAAAGATAAGACTGATAGACAGTTTTCTGTACTGCTATTGATCTTTCTGTTACAGGAAACAGAAACCGAATATGGAAACCTCTCAATTCAGCCCAAACACCAGAAGGCCAGTCGCAAAGCCTCTGCGAAGTAAGTAGACTTTTACTTGTAGTGTATCTCCAAATACTCCCATAACCATCCAGAAACATTCCTCTCACATCCCCTTATCTTCCTCTAACCGACAACCAGTTAAGTAGGCGGGTCAAAGATCTCTCAGTCACACGGCCATCTGCTTACACAAGCTTTCTAGAAGCCGTAGAACCATTGTGCAATATTCCTTTAAAAGAGAAAGAGGAGGACTGAGTTGGACGTTGAATCTCAGATCTGGTATTGTTTCAGTTTGGCCTTGCTGTAATCACAGAGTTGAACTAATCGTTGGATAATGTTTGGCAAAACTCCCTCACGTTTTTATGGTTTGGGCCAGTTAATAGCTCAAACTGCTGACAAAAACATTAAAACTGTTGTAGGCCGCAAATAAAAAATGAGAACTACTAAAACAACTTAGTATAACAATAACAACTTCTACATAATCAAATCTAACAGCATTTAAATCCAAACATTGCAGTGGAGTTCCTGTTCACTCCTTTGTTCCTCTATAAGTTGCGATGGCTACTGTACATTAGTGACTGATTTCCTTTTTTTTTTTTTTTTTTCTTTTTTCAGAAAAAATGAAGACGTTTATGAGAATCTGGGTGCAAAGGGAAAGAAAGATGTCAAAAAGCAGAAATCGGAAGATAAGAAGAGTGGATCTGTCAGGAAACGATAAAAAAATGCAACAAAAAAAAAACAACAGAAAGGAGATGATTTTTTTTTTTTGCCTTATGATTGTATAGCTTATTTTAAAACAATTTTCATCAGTTTTAAAGAAAACTGAGCCAGGGTTTTATAAAGATGCCAAACTATTTGATTTTATCAAACCTTGCTATGTTTTTTTTTCTATTTGTATTTGTTCATTTTTTTATATTTAGTACAAAATTGTTAAGTAAATTAACTAAGTTGTAATTGATATAAATCATCCACTCGTTCTCAGTCTTAATAAAAGTCTTGTCCTAAGTCTGTTGTCCCTGGCCATTATGTTTATCTGCTGTAATAAAATGAAGGCGTGTTTGCATAGAATGTTTAATTTTCCGGGATGTTATTGTAACAGTAAGGCCGGTGGAAAGGTTGATGTCCTGGAGAGATGATACGCACAAACTCTGGCCTGATGCCAGGGAGAGAGACCTGACTCATTCATATTCTTTACATCAGAGAGCTGTAGACATCAGGGTCAAACGTGGCCCTTGATCAGTGAACCCCATACAGGGCTGACCTCGTTTAACACAAAGGCACAGCGGGAATAAACATTAGGAGAAATGAATGAACCTTACAGAATGCCACATGAGCAACAGAACAAAGTCTGTCAGGGAAAAAGTGTGTGAGAGAGTGGGTGTAAATTGTGAATATGATTGTGTTAAAAATATTTTCAGTATTACCCAACTTCTTTCAAACTGTCAGAAAATTTCCAAATATTATAATCGATCCTATAATACATTTTTATTAGGATTTAAAACCACATTCTTACCTTTAGTAAATAAGTATAGTAGTGCCTAAACACACTAAAATACTAAAAATTTGCATAACTCTACTAAAATGTTGTTTATTTCCCCCAGATAAAGGATCATGTGTTTCCTTTTGTCACTACCGAAACAATAATGATGTGTCAGTTGTGACTGTTTTGGTAGTGACAATTTTAGATACTTTTGATGCTAATTAGCACCTGGTTAGCTAGCACAGTTCTTAACAGTGGTATACATATAAAAACTAAATGTTATGAAACACCACCCAAAAAAGTGTGCTTACTTGCAGAAAAAAGGTGTTTGGTAGTGACAATCATTAAAGTTACACACAGATTTTCAGATTTTGAACACATTTACCTCAAAATGATGAGGCCTATCTATTTACCATATAGCTATGAGAGAGAATGACACATGAATATTTTCTGATCAAAATGTAGGGGTGTAGTTAAAATCTGTTCAAGCCAATGGACTAAAACACACCGTTTTGGTAGTGACATGAAAATGCAGGACACATTTTTTACATAAAGTTTTACAAATTATATGTTTTAAAAAACAACAATGCAATAAAATGCCAAAATTATTTCAACATAATTTTCATAAGTTGAAATTTAGGGGTTATGGTTCGGGAAACCCACCTCCCAATTGAAAATACCAAATAAATATTTTATATACATTAATCTTACTGATATTTGAAATATTATTGTGGGTTTCGATAGATAATAAGATAGTAAACATCAAAGATTTAAAGGAGAACTCCACTTTCAGAACAACAATTCACAAATAATTTACGCACCCCCTTGTCATGCAAGATGTTCATGTCTTTCTGTCTTCAGTCATGAAGAAATTATGTTTTTTAAGGAAAGCATTTCAAGTTTTTTTTTTCATATAATGGACTTCATTGGTGTCCGATTTTGAACTTCCAAAATGTAGTTTAAATGCAGCTTCAAATGGCTCTAAACGATCCCAGCCAAGGAAGAAGGGTCTTATCTAGCGAAACGACGGGTAATTTTTTTCGGGAAACAAAAATTTGTATACATTTTAAGCACAAAAGCTGGTGTAGCACAGGCTCTGGGATGCGCGTTCACATACTATTGAATCACGTCTTAAGGTCATGAATGTAGGCAGAACCACAGACACAGTGTTTACAAAGCGAACGCGCAAAGACTAAGAAAGTGCAAGTAAGTCAAACGCTGTTTACAAACAAAAAGGTACAAAGATGTCGGACGATTCTGAAGTTGTAGGAGAAAATAACATGTTTTTCGACATACTGTACCATTTTGAGCTGGAGTAGACAGACGATGAACTTGTGGTGATTCGAAGACGGGATTCGTAGTAGTGATGGGAAGTTCGGATCATTTTACTGACTCGGTAATGATCATAACTGTCATTTCGTTCATTTTAGCAAAATCAGCATCACGTGACAGCCCCATGAGATGAACGAACGACTTAAAAAACCCGAAGACTCCAAAAAGGTGAACTAATTCCAGTACAGAACCGAATAGGATGTTGAGCATGCGCGACTGAACGAATCACTCCCCGAGATGACTCGTTCTTCCTGAGTCACATTAAAGATTCGTTCAAAATGACCGAATCGTTCAAGAACGAGAAAAGTATACAAATTTTTATTTTTCGAAAACAATGACCGATCGTTTCGCTAGATAAGACCCTTCTTCCTCGGCTGGGATCGTTTAGAGCCCTTTGAAGCTGCATTTAAACTGCATTTTGGAAGTTCAAATTCGGGGCACCAATGAAGTCCATTGTGTGCAGAAAAATCCTGAAATGCTTTCCTCAAAAACCATAATTTCTTTACGACTGAAGACAAAAAGACATCTTGGATGACAAGGGGGTGAGTAAATTATTTGTAAATTGTTGTTCTGGAAGTGGAGTTCTCCTTTAAATACTTAATGCTTTTTAAATATGTTTTTTGGTTGTGGGACAGCAGTTTGCACCAATTCTGTAGAATGACCTTTATATTAAATGCAATGGGTTCACATCTTTAGACACAAAAATTTTATATTATTATTAATAATAATATAATAATAATTTATTGAATTCGTTTTACTTTTTCATTTTTTTGTTAATGCTGAAATGTTTTTGACTTTTTTTTTAAAATAAATCTATATAGTTTTTATTTATTTCAGTATTAGTTTTAGTTTTGTTTTTTAGTACATCAAGTTTAAGTAAATTAAAATGTGAATGTTTCATTGTTTTTGTTTTTTACACTTTCTGTAGGCGTTTAGTTGTATATTTAATAAGATTAATTTACATATCTTAATTTTTTTTTTTTGCATTATTATATAAGTATTTGACAGAACCCCAGGGAAAACGTCAACCGTCCACCTGTAGAACCTCCCCATCAATGCCTGCAAAGCGATCCCAAAATCTGTTCGGCGTTGAGCTGGCTTGGGAGGAGTCATAGCCGCTTCTGGGTTTACTTACAGAGGACGAACCAGAGCTTGGTCTTGGAGCATTGTGTAACGCAACATCACGGAATAGGTTCCCGGAAACACTGACCACGGATTCTGCTTGGTGTGTTCACTTTGCGTGCTGTTAGTAGGAAACGGTGTCAGTCGTGCTATAATATAACCAAATGAACTAGCATAAAATGCGATAGTGCTGCCTAGAGACGCGGACTGAGATTCAGACAGATAACCAGCGGGAAAGTGAGGCACAAATCAAACAAAGTTTAGTTGGCTTCGTGTCAAACAAAAAAACATACTGAGAAAATGTCCAAACCTAATTATACTGGCATTTACCACATGGTTTCCCAGGAAAAATTTGAAGACTATCTCGCGGCTTTGGGTAAGTAAGAATATCTTCTACTTTTCAGTGATTCACTTTGTAATTTGATGCTAGTGTTGACCTTGGTGTTCCTCTTCCATCTGTCTTCAAACCTTTGTGAACATGAGGATGATGTACCTCCTTTTAATCTGGGTTAATGTAATGAATACAATCTTCTTGCCGTGGGGAAGAAAGCCTAAACGAGATCATAGCAATTAAGTGTGTGAAAAATACAACTGGAAAAATGAAGACATGTCTGAATTTGTCTCTGAACTCTTTGTCACATCCACATTCGTTGGATTTGACCTTGTAATACTTGTCTCATCAAGTCATACATGGTGTTAAAAGTTCACCTGTAAATAAAAATGATGTTGTTCCAAACTTGTATGCACATCTTACTTTCTTTTGTATTTTCAGTAACTTGCTCGTCACTCTTTTTCATGCTTTCGCAATAAAATCAGCATGAAAGTATCATAAAAGTAAATGCATTATATATCAACTTTTCAGAATTCAGTAGCTCTGAATAATGAACATACGGAAATGCAAGCTGTTTTTCACTGATAATCTTCTTTTATCACTCCAAGTGCAACCAGAATCATTAAATCTGCGAGTTGAACTCAACATCATTCTTATTTCAGAACAAATCCTTTAGACTGTATCCAGACTGGTTAAACTGATTCAGATTTATTTCATTAGACTAAAAATGTTTCTTCAAAAATTCACCTTTTGTCTTTTACTAAGAAAAATATACATTTGGAAACATCATAAGGTTAAGCAAATAATGCTTAATCTCTTTTTCTCTTCTCATCAGATGTTAACTATGCATTAAGGAAAGTCGTATGCATTCTGAAACCCAGCAAACATATTGAACACGATGTGAACACTGGCAAAATGAAGATAAAAACGGTCACCACCTTTAAGAACTTTGACATGGACTTCACTTTGGGACAGGAGTTCACTGAGGACCTGGGACCAGTCGATGGACGAAAGTGCCAGGTCTGTATGTGTTTTTTTTTCATTAACCCATTTGTAATGCATTTGTGAGAAACACATGGGCCCCTTTAAGAGTAACTTTAGCCAGACAAAGGAGTGCGTGAAAGTGTGGTATGTGTGGCGCTGACGGATAATGTTCTCCATATGTTTTAGACCACAGTGAATTGGGACGGTGATAAATTGGTCTGCGTGCAGCAAGGAGAGAAAGACGGCAGAGGCTGGACACACTGGCTAGAAGGAAACCTCCTCCATTTGGTAAGCAAACAGGGTTTGTCCTGGGCCAGGAAAACTGCTTTACATATATGTGTTATTCAGTGTCTGGGGGACTGTTATGTAAAGTAACTTAAATGTAAAACTAGACTAAAAGTACTTAATGAAACTATATAAAGGTTTTCCAGTAACATAAAATAAAAGGGAGTACTATTCCAAATTAAGTGACGTTTATAGGAGACTAAATGAGAAATGGGGCTTTGGTAAGCATCATTGATAAAAGAAATGTTTCTTAAGCACTAAATCAGAATATTAGAGTGATTTCTTAAGGATCATGTGACACTGAAGACTGCAGTTATGATTGCTGAAAATTCACATTTGCCATCAAAGGAATAAATTACATTTTAAAATACACTACCAGTCAGTACAGTAAGATTTGTAATGTTTTTAAACAAGTCTCTTCTGCTCACCAAGCCTGCATTTGATCCAAAGTACAGCAAAATGGCAAAATTGTGAAATGTTTATCATTTAAAATATCTGTTTTCGAATTTAAATATAATTTAAAATGTATTGATTCCTATAATCAAATCTAGATTTTCAGCATTATTACTTGTTGTCTTGATCCTTCAGAAATCATTAAAATATGCTGATTTGCTGTTCGAGAACCATTTCAAAAGAAGAAATGATAGAAAAATAATACTTTTATTTAGCAAGGATGCTTTAAATTGATCAAAAGTAATGCTAAAGACATTTATAATGTTACAGAAGATTTCTATTTTAGACAAATGGTGTTCTTCTGAACTTTTATTCATCAAAGAAACCTCAAAATCTACTCGGCTGTTTTCAACATAATAATAATAAACGTTTTTTTGAGCAGCAAATCAGAATATTAGAATTAAAATATGATCCTTAAAATTCAGCTTTGAAATCTCAGGAATATTTTTTTTTAAAACATTTTAAAGTATATTCCATTAGAAAACAGTTATTTTAAATAGTAAAAATATTTTAAAATTGTACTGTTTTTGAGAAGAGACTTCTGTAAAAAACTAAAAATCTTACTGTTTGAAAATTTTTGACGGGTAGTGTATATTATATTGTTGTTTTAAACTGTAATAATATTTTACAATATTACTTTTATTTTCATCAAATAAATGCAGCCTTTGTTAGGATAAGACATTAAAAAAACCTTTTAATTTAAGTTCTTTTCATTTAAAGAAACAGTACATTCATTTTAGAAATGGTTTCAATAGACCAACCGTGATGGGACGTTTTCTAAATGTCTTTAGTACTTGGATTAAATCTTTAGCAACTGGGCTACTACTATGCATCTCTCACAATATCCTTCATCCTTTTTTCTTTTGTCATGTCTCTCTTTCTCTCTCTGCAGGAGATGAGGGTTCAGGGTATCACTGCCAAGCAAGTCTTTAAGAAGGCTGAGTGAGGATGGAGAGAGAGAGAGAGAGAGAAATAGAGGGGCCATTTGCTGGGGTTTTTGAGCTGAGATTGTTCTTAGAGCTCAGGGTTCACGAAGAGGCCATATTGCAACAGTGATTTGTCCCTGAGCCGCAGCAAATAGCATTTAAATGAAGAAAACTATGAATGAAGAAATTGGTTTACTCTCTATTAAAATGTATCGGCTTTTATCGTGACAATAGAGCCCTGTTGCCCTCTGTGAACATTCATGAATGGTACTGTAAAATATGGATCAGGCTGGATTCATGGCACCCTAATTTTGTATTATGGAGATATGTTTACAGTAAGCAAAAATAGTGATTAAATCAGCCAGTGGTTTAGCTAGTCAAATTCTACTTGAATTCCTTATTGCTAAATTGCATTTAAAGTCCAGCATCCTGCTACTGGATTAGAAAATATTAGAAATAATGGATTTGATAAATCTATGTGATAGGATTTTGATTAATTGCAGTAGTCAAGCATTGTCTAAAAGCGCTGAAATATGTTGTTTTATTTGCCCACTATAGAATATAACCATTATATTACCATAAAATCCTGTGTGTACGAATGTATTTATTATACTAATAATACCAATGCTAATTGCAATACTAATAACAATACACATAACAGAATCTATCTATCTATCTATCTATCTATCTATCTATCTATCTATCTATCTATCTATCTATCTATCTATCTGTCTATGTCTGTACAACTATTCAAAAGCTCAGTAAGATTGAAAAAAAAATGTGGCAGTTTCTTTATGGAAAAAAAGCAAAAATGTATGCATTAAATTGATCAAAAGAGACAGTAAAAATATTTTAGATTTTTTTTTTTAAACTTTCTATTCATCAAAAAATCCTGATGACTGTTTCCACAATATATAATGAAAACAAAAAGCATCACAACTGTTTTTAACAATTAAAAAAAAAAAAAAAACATTAAATTTGAATGATTTGTTTTGAAGGATTGTGTGACACTGAAGACTTTAGCTTTGGTATCAGTGATAAATTACATTTTAAAATATATTCAAATAGAAAAGTTACTTTAAATTGTAATATTAATTATTTATTTTTAATCAAATAAATGCAGTCTAGCTGAGCTCAAAAGACTTATTTCCAGAACATAAAAAAAAAAACTTGATCCATTTCAACAAGAAAAATTAAATGCCTTCCTTCTTGCAAGTCCCTCACTTTACCGCCAGTGGGCGATAAAAGACTTGAAAAGTTTCAGCAGTAGATGAGATGAGAGACACTGTCGTCTCTGCTGATGTCTGCCACATTTGCTTTGCTTTGTGGTCAAGTTCATACATCTGAGTGACTGTAGGGTTCGCTAGTGAAACTGACTAGTGGAAAAATAAGTCAGACTAACATGTCTGTAAAAAAAAATGTTAAAGTCTTCGGTGTCAATTGCGACATCTTCTGGTTAGATCTGGTACGACAATGACAGTCTTCACCCCTTGCTTTTATACACAGTCATGTGATTAATCAAAAATAAATGTTTATTGACATGAAATGAAATATCTGAAAAACAAAACGTACAAAAAGACAATATATTATAAGAGATACCATGCTGTGTAGCTGCAGTAGTTAATTTATATAGGTTTTGTAAAATGTGTATTCAGTTTTTATAAAAATAAAATCTAGGGCCAGATTTACTATCAGCTAACCCTCTTTTGGCATTAAATAGTACTTGCAGGATTTACTAAAGACATGCAGTTTAGAATTAGCGCTGAAAAGGCGTGGACAGTTATTTTTGCCCCTGATCTTATTGAATATGCATTTGTAGGAGTTTCCTTTCCAGACGCAAAATTTACTGACGCTTGCGCTCGTCAAATTACTGGTATTGTATTAGCGCCATTATTTAACGCCCCAAAAAGCAGGCGGTAATTTTGCACTGCTCTTAGTAGATTGCGCTGGTCAATATGCAAATGCAAATTTGGATGACTAATCCAAAACTAGTCCAAATGTGTTTCAAGGGGGGTCCCCTGTTAAAAATCACGTGCTGGGGGGTTAAATACACTTTTTTCTTTTTTTTCTTCTGGTAAAATTGGCATTCCAAGGGATAAATATCACATTACCTTGGCAAATTCATTAGCCCAATTCTGTGGGAAAACCACAAGCTTGGCCACACTGTCTGTAATGTGCACCTTGTCAGTAAATCACCCGCAAAATTTTCCCCTCCCATTGTTATGTCTTTTATGAAATGGACCCTTTTCACAAGACCGTTTCAGTGGTCATCAGAATCATAAATCCTTAAAAGTTTTTCATGTTTTTATTTTTTTTTTAATATATGTACATTTATAACACTAAACTTTGTATTATATTACCTTTTCTTCAAGTTACAAAAAAATAGTTATCTAATGCGAGGGTGTTTCTAATGCAGATTCTATGGGGGGGACTGTAAATTTGACATCATTCTCTCTTCTGACTGCCGATATCAGTCTCTCAATTTTTTTTCCTTTGATTGAAAGTCGTGAAAACACTATCTGGAGTTTTTCTTTTGCTATTTGAGCAAATGGGAATGCAAAAAGTAAATATTTATGGTACTCTTCCATTTACTGCTCTCAGATTTTACCCAACTATTATGACTTCCACTATGAGAAACCCGGAAATGTGAGAAAGGATCGCATTGGTCATTACGGAACCAAGATACTGTGTATGTTTCCTTGTCAGTCAATCACCCGCAGAATTTTCCCCTCCCATCGCCGTTTTTATGGAATAGCTCTCTTACGCTAATTTGCCCTGTTTAGTAAATCTGGCCCCTAGTTATTTACACATTCTACCAGAACAGAAGTAAAGCTTCTATGATGGTAGATAACCCCCTACTAGATAATTGTCAGGTTAATAGGGAGTTAATGTGCCAAAGTTAATCATTCCATTCAGACTCCTGTGGCTCCGACTGATAGGTCGAGTGGCACATGATGCTGTCTGTATATCCATTTGCGGCAGCCGAGTGGCTGTATTTCTCTGACATTGTTATCGTTGGCGTAAATCCATCACACTGTATGCTACTGTCCATGTCGGGGTAGTTTCCGACTGAGGAAAAAAATAGAAAATTCTTAATCAGACTGTGTCCTTTTTGATCTTTAATATCATCAGTTGCATCATCACAGGAATAAATTACATTTTAAAATACACTGAAATAGAAAATTTATTTAGAATTGTGATACAGTAATATTTTGTCAACTCAAAATCTTTAGAAATTAAAAACCTTCCAGGTTTGGTGTTTCTTGTAAATTTGTCATATGAGAGACCAGAAAAGCTGATTACTGTACAAACCGGAAATTCTACCTGTTGTTACCGTATGACTGGTTTTACAACAGTATGCGATTCAGACCCCATGTTTAACAGAGACATCAAAGACTTTATCGCCAACGCCAAATTAGGTGCAGGAAGAAAGTGTGGGAGTCGTGGGAGGCCAAAACCTCACTAGGTTATTTGGCATGCATTGAGAGACAACATGTATGTGGTTTGTACCCTTCGTCTGTGAGTTGATAAGATCAGAACGGGTCAAAGGAAACTTCGTAATGATTTAAACAGTGACGCAAAGCCATAGCTGAAGTCATCACAAAATATGGTATTGCTTATTTCGAAACTCTCCTGACTGTATTTTATCTGTACTGTGGGAATGTTTGGTGAGATTCTAGATTGCTGTGTGAAGTTTTCTGAAAGATATCCAGGTCACAGCTTTAGAAATATTAGAGATGCTTTCAGCAGCAACATCGACACTCATATTGAAAATAACTGAATCAAAACTAAACTGACTGGAGCTGAGAAATAAATCTGGCCTACATTTATATGTATATAGTAAAACATTTTACCTAAATGTGTAAGTTGCTGACATTCTGCATGTTTCTCCACATCGCAGTCCGCAGGGTATTTCAGGATGTCTGGAGGAAGCACTGGCGAGATGTGGTTTAAAGAAATCTCTGAGAACACAAAATGGCAGTTATGAGTCATAAATAAAATGACATTCCCTCTTTAAATTTGCATTTAACACATTTTCGCTTTGTTAAATGCAAATTTGTTTTGCTTTTCTCCATATAGTGAAGTTCAGTGGGAACCATTTGAAGGTCCAAATTGCAGTTTCAATGCAGCTTCAAAAGTCACTAAACAACCCCAGCTGATAAATAAGGGTCTTATCTAGTAAAACAATTGTACAAAAGTACATACTTTTTAACCACAAGTGCTCATCTTGCAACTTCATGCATTATATAATCATGTTGGAAAGATCATGTGTGGTTAGATCTTCGTTTGTGTACTTCGGTTCAAAAAGGTAGGGTGGGGCGAGAAACATCTCATTGTCCAACATCACTCAATGCATGAGGTCGAGCTAGTGCAAGATGAGCATTTGTGGTCAAAATGTATATACGTTTTAATTTTTTTAACAAAACGACTGATCGCTTCAATCAATAAGACCCTTATTCCTGAGCTGGGATCCTGTAGAGCCCTTTGAAACTGGCCACAAAGTCCACAATATGGAGAAAAATCCTGGAATGTTTTCCTCAAAAACCTTAATTTCTTTTTGACTGAGGAAGAAAGAAATAAACATCTTGGATGACATGGAGGTGAAAAAATGATCAGGACTTTTTCATTCTGGAAGTGAATTAATCTTTTTAATGAAAAAATGTTTGAAATTCTTTGTGTGAGAGATGGACTTCATTTACCGTATTCTGTATTTTTCTTCCAGCAACCATCAGATGTGACTGATAATTTTTAGCACAGTTTGTTGTGCAGTTTACACCATGTTGATACATGTCTGTGAGCTTATATGTAGAAAGGATGTGGTTTACCAGCAACAGTTTAATCTAAAGCATCTTGTGCACTAAGCAGTAAGCTTCTGACAAAGCCTACAGCATAGCGTGCATGACTGTTTTAACTTTGTGTACATCCTCACTGATGCTGGAAATCAAGTACAGCAGCAGATTTATTATCTTTAATACCAAAAGATTTCAGAACGGTTTGTCCCTCAGCGACCTGCATTAGGCATGTATGTGTGGGAATACATACGCATCTAATCTAGTAGTATTAATGACATAGTTTGGGGTTTGGTTTCCCATCAATCAAACATGTTTCTGTTAATGACCCTTTAATGTACGTCAGTGCACAATTCTGATAGCCCATCATCAAAGACAATTACAGTCATCTAGAACTGCAACCTACAGATTTGATATGAAGTGAACTTAACTTATTTGACCACTCAGTAGAAATGCTCACAACCAGAGCATGAAACGGTCTTATATCAGTGTTTTCATGTTTAATTTTATATATCTGTGTTGGTGATTTCCAGATTTATTTGAAATCCTCTCTCGCTCTCTAAATCAGAGGTTGCGTTAACCGAAAATTCTCCGGCATTGACGGATTACGTTGAGGGTGATCTATTGTAAAATTGTAGCTGTAATTCCCACCCCTGTCCATTTAGTGGCGAGTGCGCTCCAATGTAGCAACAGAGAACTGGATCCAGAATAAAAACGAAACTGTCAGGAATGTTTTCCTATTTGTTTGATTATGCACAGGCGAGTACACAGAAGCTACAACGATCTATCACGCCACATTAAAAAGTGCCACAACAGTATTTATTGCTAGAGTTTCCTAATGAAATGGACAGAATTTGAAATCTGAGACTTTATTTTATATCAAAAGTAACACAAAGCCTAGCCTATTGCTATTTTTTGGATGAAGACTATGAACTGTTTATTCATCAAATGAAAACAGCGTAGACCAAAAGATTGATTGTGATTTAAGAATCAATTTTGGTTCATTAAAATGAGAATCTATTAAAATCAAGAAATCGTTTTTTTTGTTTGTTTGTTTACTCAGCCCTATCGAATTGTGTTGTTTTTAAACACTGCGCAGTCATCCTGTAGGTTCATGATTAAATATGTAAACAAAAATAGAAGCAATTAAATGTTTTATTCTAATTAAAATTATAAAGACGGGTAATAATATAATTTTTAGGACCCTGTCAGTCAAAAAGAAGGACAGTGTTGCAGTCTAACTCAACCTCTGCTCTAAATATGTGTTTAAACCATGATCAGGATATTACTTATATGTTACACTTACCTAATTTTTTTGAATGGCTTCTGTTTCTCCAATAAAATATTAACAGGATCAAAAATACCATCAGGGAAGTAATCACGACCCCTGACCACAGGCTAGCAGGTAACAACCAAGAACAAGCTGAAATGAATGAGAAATAGTGAGTTTATCCATTTTCTAACTCATGTTTAAATGCATTAATCACCTAATTAATTCAATTGTTAAAACACACACACTGAACATAGTGACATTTTCTATAAAATAAGAGGTTTTCCAGTAAAAATATAGAGACTTACACGTCGTACATGTTTTAAAATCTCCACAAACAACGTCTGATTGCCTGGTCCCAGGAATTTTCAGATCTCGACCCAAATCATCACAACTGTAAAATGACAGATGAGGCAAATTATTTTTTGTATTGAGCTAAAGCTAATTAGATGTAAACTATTATGTATGTGTATAATATTAGACTTGTATTTGTGTATTGCTTTGTGTACGTGTAGAAAAAAAACGAAAGAAATACTGTATCTATTTGAATGTCAGAGAGAGGTTAAGAAAGGAAGCGATACCCACCCACTCTCCTACACAATATATGTCTACAGTTTTATTGAATGGAAGCAAACGAATGCGGTCTTATTTTGTGTAGGAGAATGACAAAAAAAACACATTTACGTAAAACCTGTAATGGTTATACATAAAAGCTACGCGTTCCTCCTCTGTGTTTTGTTTAAATCAGATAGTGCTGGATAAGAAAGGGCATTAAAGGTCTAAAAAGAAAAAGATATACCTTGAAGAAGGAAAGAAATCTGTGGTTGTGTAACTTCAATCATTAATCATCAGTAATCGTTAAAGTGAGTCAGAAGCTTGTGATAGTTTCACAAGAGATCATTTCAATTTAATGGACTTTTTTGGTCATATGTACACTGTGTGAGGGGATTCTGTGAATTTGTGAGATGTCAATCTGTCAATTGTGAAATTGCAGTTTATAAATGTGACCCTGGACCACAAAACCAGTCTTAAGTAACATGGGTATATTTGTAGCAATTATCGATTTTTCTTTTATGCCAAAAATCATTAGATTTTTTTGCACCCTCAGATTCCAGATTTTCAAATAGTTGCCAAATATTGTCCTATCCTAACAAACCACACACCAATGGAAAGCTTTCAGATGATGTATAAATCACAGTTTAAAAAAATTGACACTTCTGGTTTTGTGGTCCAGGGTCACAAATGTCTAACACTGGCTCTCACCTTGTATAATTTTTGCAGCTGGAAATGTAGTCGTTCACATCGCTGTAGGTTCCCTCTGGGCAGAGTCTGCATACGGTGTCTGTCTCGAACGTGTCTACAACACAGATTTAATTATTCTGCAAGTTTTTAAATGGGTATATCCATGCTTTAATGCAAACTTAACTTGACTTGTCAGTATGTAAGTCACCGTGGATATCGTGTAGCGTTATGTTCACATGGTTCATGACATGATTAAGTTCATTTAGGTTCATTTTCCCTTTCAAGAGTCTTTAAACTGGTTTTCAGAAATATCACACTGATGAAGGCATTTATAGCTTATGAAGACATATTAAAGGATATTAAGATGGATTAAAAAAGTAAAATGTACGTTGCTAACTTAACTTCAAAAGCATCTTAAGTTTACGTCCTTGGCGAAATGAACAGTCATCACAGTCCTTGTATAGCAACTGTCAGGTGCTTAAAAATGCCCAAAGTCACATTTGAGGTATGACGGTGTATTATTTATGCGCCAAACGTGAGAGTCTCTGACAGTAACAACAACCACAGCTCGTATTTTACTCATAAATCAAAAACCGCCATTCTAAAAACCCATTGGAAATTCCAAACAGGCCCAAGACAAATTAGCCTTTTGGATTGGATTGGCTTACAAATTGACGTCATATATATATATATATAAATATATAAAGTGTGTGTGTGACCCTGGACCACAAAACCAGTCGTAAGTACCATGGGTATATTTGTAACAACAGTCAAAAAAACATTGTAGATTTTTCTTTCATGCCAAAAATCATTAGAATATTAAGTAAAGATCATGTTTCATGAAGATATTTTGTAAATTTCCTACCGTAAATATATCAAAACTTTATTTTTGATTAGTAAAATGCATTGCTAAGAACTTTATTTGGACAACTTTAAAGGCGATCATTCATTATTTACAATTTTTTTGCATTCTCAGATTCCAGATTTTAAAATAGTTGTATCTCGGCCAAATGTTGCCCTATCAAACCATATATCTACGGAAAGCTTATTTTTTTTATTCAGCTTTCAGACGATGTGTAAATCAGTCAACGTTTATAAATGAAATAGACTCTTATGACTGGTTTTGTGGTCTATATTTATACACACACACACACAGAGCTGGGTAGATTACTTACAAATTACTGATTCCAAATTATGTAACAAAAATTGTAGTCAGTAACATAATCCATTACATTACACAGACTACTTTTAGATTACTTTTGGATTACTTTTGACCTAACTCGTTTATCACATTGATTTAAATAGGATAATCTTGTACTATATTCACATAAAAATACAAAGAGTAAGAAAATATCTTCCATTTGTTGTTATTAACAACATGAAGTGCATTAAACATTATATTGGATCAAGGTTTCCCAAACTGGTGTTTGTGAAGGAACTGCATGGGGTTTAATGAAAAGCTAATAATTAATTAAATCATAAAAAATATTTAATTTAAACTAATTCATTTTAAAATCAATAAAAGCTAAAAAAAAATGTACTAAAGAAAGGAAATATTTTAATCGTTTGCCTGCACATCATGTGGCCATAACCAATATCAGAGAAGCAATGAACATGCAAATGTGATACTTAATTATTAAAATATTTATTTTTTATTTATAAAATTTCAGGGGGTGAAAGATGATCAGATGACAAAAATGTTTGTGAATTTGTACATTTTAATAACAAAAGCCAAAAACCTTCCACAGACATAGAAATACATGGTTAACCTACAGAGTGATAATTCAAATAAAAACCAATGTGTTCCTTAGTAGTTGATGCAATTTTGAAACACTTAAACCTGAAATGATTTTTTGTAAATCAGTGGTCAAATGCTGTGTCGCCACCGGACGAATGACTGCCCAGATAGCGCATGTACGTCAGCAAGATGTCTGTTAAAGATCACTTGATCTAGAAAGTATCTGCTGTGTACAAACATCTGGCAGATGTATGTAAGATGTCAGGTTTTACATACATTCTAAATCATAAACATCTTAAAGACATCTAATAGACATCTATTTGACATTTTGACAGGAAACGTCCTATAGACGTATTGCAGATGAGCAAACAATCTAAAAAAGATGTCTTTCAGACGTAAATGCAGACGTCAAATAGACGTCTCTGAGATGTACCTGTGCTATCAGGGTGATCTTTGTGTGAATGTCCACAAAACCTAAAAACTTTCTGAATATATACAAGCAGTAGGCTATTTTAGAAAGGAAAATTTAAAAGATGAAAAAGAGAAATTAGGGAGAAGCAATAAATTATGAATAGTTTATTGCTATTGTGTAAATAATATGTAATCATGTAATCCACAAAATGTTACATTAAAAATGTAATTTAATCTGTGTGGGTGTGTGTATGTATGTATGTATGTATGTATGTGTGTGTATATTCTGATATATTCAGATATATTCTTCTGCAGAAATCTTCATTTTTCAGAGTATGAATTATATAGTTGTCTGTGAAGGGGTTCCTTCTTAAAAGGATTGTCATTTTTGGAGGTGCACATAAACATAGATAGATTACTTACGATGAGTGGCGACTCCTTTCCCTGGAGGACACGTGCTGACTGAGCTGCAGTAATCGCAGTGGGATTCGCTTTTGTGTGTACAGAAGAATCCCGGCTTACACCTACACTCCGTGTTTTTTTCTGCCTCACAATCCTTTACCTTCTCCATGTTGCTGGCTGTCACACACATACCCAATAATTAAGGGTGAAAAAAGACACGTGGCATTATCAGTAATAAAAACTAGAGTGAGTGAATATGAAATTACTGCTGGAGCACTCCCTGCAGGCTCGACACTGTCTCATGTTGTTTTCTTGATCAGTAAATGTACGCCGTGGGCAGTCTTGACACACTGCATGCAATGTTTCATTACAAGAAAGCATATATTTTCCTGAGGAAAAAAAGAGAGCTCAGTTTTTGCACGAGACTCCACAATCACAAAAGAAATTCAGTGATTCTAATCTATGTATTTAAAAGCACAAGTTGCGAGCACATGACCTTAAAACAGCTACAAATTTTAGCACCTACATTATATGTGACCCTGGACCACAAAACCAGTCATAAAAATTAAGATTAATATATCACATGAAAGCTTAACAAATATGCTTTGATCCATTGATGTATGGTTTGTCAGGATAGGACGATATTTGACCAAGATACAAAAAGGCAGCAAAAGAAATCTAAATATTGAGAAAATCACCTTTAAGGTTATCCAAATGAAGTTCTAAGCAATGCATAATACTATTAAAAATTAAGTTTTGATATATTTACAGTAGGAAATTTACAAAATACTAATGACTAAATGACCAAAGAACACAATGCACAAAAAAACCCACAAACATCATCTTTTTTGTCTGAACCAAAATGATGGTAAGTGATAACAATATTTAATTGTATGGGTCTCATTGCAGTAGATTAAAAAAAACATCAAACCAAGTGGTAACTGCAATAAATAAATAGATAAGTAAATACATAAAAAATTGTGTGTCCTAACAGAATAACCATAGGTGTAGTTCACATTAACTATGAACATCCTCCACTAACGTCTTTGAAAGTGTTCAAATGCCTTTTGGCTACATTTTGAATTATATATAGCTAGTTTTATCATTTTAAACATGAGCTTATTGTATATATATATATTCTGATGGAGAAGTGTCCTTGAGCTATCTTTAATTTTAAACACTGCATTGTTATATAAAGTGGTGCATACATACTTTTTAGTCCACATAATATTTGATTATTTCAAACTGATACGGAATTCCTGCTATGTTAATGTGTAAGTTCCAGGAATCATGAAAAAAAAACAATTGTTAGGAGGGTTACAGTACAGGATTTCCTGCGTACTCAAGGGTCTTTAGTGGGCTGATTTCACCTTAATGAAAACAAAGTGATGAGTAAAAATAATACCCTGTTTCTTACAGATAACTGTATGGCAAGCTATGTCTCTAAATTTGCACAGAACACAGGCGAATTGCATGTAAATTAACTTCAAATCATGTCGCTGTAAAAAAGCAGTAATACAAAGCAGAAGATCTTTATCGCTCTTTCACACACAATGGTTTGTGAACTGCTTTCATAAAGCGAAGTATTTTGACCTGCATTAAGACATACAATTCCTAAAACACTGTAATAGCTTCTAATATTAAAAACGGCAAATAGTTGTTTTACAGAAATGATATGGAAATCTCACCTTTAGGACATTTGCTGCATTTCTTTTCTCCCATCTCGGCTGCGTTGACTGTTGTCTCAGTTCGGTCCCTTCAGTATGAATAGTTTTGTGCTGTCATATGTCAAGTCTGTTGACTTATACACCCTTTAACACCAATTATGGAAGTGTTGTCTTGATCCTTTCATGCAAGTTACCAAAGAATTGACGACGGTGACCCGCGCTATTGCGTCAGTTGTCTTCTTCTCTTTTTTCTGTCTGTCTTTCACGCTTGCTTGTTCTGTGTTTTTGTGGGGTGCCTCAGTTCATCCGCTGCAGGTAGGGGAATCATTTTTTTCTTTCCTTTCTGTCGTTTTTACGTCACCCACTCTTAACCCCCTCTGATACTCTTTTTCTGCCCTCTGCGTTGGAAAGCCCCGCTACCTTTATCCACCCTCTGCACTTGTGCGTGCATTCACTTGCCTTCCTTCCTGTTCGTGCAACATTAAACCCCACAGAGAGAAAGTCAGTATGAGACCTCAGTTTACTGAGAAGTTATTGTGTGATTAAAATTACAGCAATCAACATTACTACTTCTACTTTTAGAACTAGGTTTTACACCACCTGGACAGATGAGAAAATGTAGGCCTGTTGAAAAACGACTGCCCTTAAACATTTATTTTAACATTTCTGAATAAAATGATCACTTTCATAATTCTTTGTGAATAGGGACAAGTGTGTTTTAAGTGTGTTATAAATATATATATATGAGTATACCTGTTGTTGCCTGTTCTCACGGTGTGATAAATATCAGAAATAGTGAGGTCTGATTCAAAACCCACAGACACTTTTGTGGAAGACACTGCAATACCATCATGGTGTGAATGTGTGTGTGTTTGTTCCTACTCTTTTCCTCATTTGGTCGGAACTGTTAACATTGTAGTTTCATATCTTTACTGTAATCTCTAATGTGAGTGCTGGCGCGCCGTGGCGCCCAGAACCCTCTACTTATCAGTATGTAATATTTTATTCTGTACTTTATGGTCTTTTCTTACAATATTTATTTCATCTCCAACATACAGCTAAGATAAAATATGCTGTCGTTAGACAAAACACTAAACAAAAACACATACTGTATACATTTAGGAGTTTTAATCACCCTTGTGATGTAAACAAACTCATCTAATCAGGTTCCCATAGAATATTCATAGGAACTATTGGTGTAATAAAGAACAATTTTATTTTAATGTTTATATGATGTTATTTGAGGTATACTACATACTAGAAACATAAATAATAGCTGTCAAAACAATAAAATAATTAGTATTTGGCTCATGATTTTTTATGAAGGTTAAAAGTGTAATAATGTCAAATTTAGAACTTTAATTTTATATTTTTTATTTTTTTTTTATCTGTACACCCTTTCAGGTCCCTGGACCCTATTTAAAAAAAACAAAACAAAACAAACTTAAGGTTCAGGATCTGCAACAACAGAAGTGGCATTCATGGCCTACACTGAAGACTTATTTCTGTAATAGTGAACAATTTTACTTCCTTAGTTTTGTGTTAAATAAAGCTTAACGCTTTCTGTTTTACTTCCTTTGTCTGGTGTTTTATAGCTTGCTTAGCTCATTTGTACGTATTATATACTGTAAATGTATGAGACTGAGTAAACCAATATGGTCATAATTAAGATTTATAGTAAGACACAATATCAAGCAGGAAAACAAGCTGTTTTGTACAGCTAAAAACAGACCCATACAATTTACAAATGGCTGCATTTACTCTTACAGCAAAAATAAGGTGGATACACTAATGTATTTTACATAACATACCAGCAAACAGCTGTAAAATGACTTTTATGACAACATTTTGACATTGTTTGACCTTTTTTGTGTGGCTGTTACGGTAAATGGTTGTTGGAGAACATTCAACAAAATACAGTGCAGATAACCTCCTCTTCCTCTGTGCCCCCATCTTTCTCTTTACTCTTTAAACCTGCTCTCCTCTCTTCCTCCCACCCTCTTCTATTTTATCTATTTGACTCTTATTCTCTTCCTCTTTTATGTCTCCACCCCCCACTTTCTTCTCTTTTTCATTTCTGACACCAGGAGGCGTACTTACTCTCTATCAGGTGAAAGTTCATCCATGGTAGCCAATCTAGACTCATGTTGTAAACTGCATAAGTTATCAGTTAACTGAAAGTGTTCATGTTAATAAAGATGTTGACTTATACATTTAAAACATTTAAAAATTACACTTGTATATATTAGTTTTAAACACTAAGAAGAAAATTAAAATTGAATATAAAGATTAGAAAATAGCATTTATGGCTGACAAAAATCAAAGCATGGCCTAAAGGGACAAGCTCTTTATTATGCCCATGTGATATGTTATGTAATTTATTAAAAATGTCCGTAAGTGTCCAAATACTTTTTGGGCCACTGTACATAATAATCTTAAGTATTTAAATTTATGAATGCATAGTTAATGTTAATATGCTATTTATGCCCATAGCAGTATGTCTGGAGCAGCCACTACATGCCTGCCCTCCAGTTCACATCAGTTCAGGGTAAACGCCCACTTACAGATGTTGGGAAACACTCTGTTTAAGTATGTTGACTGTTTTTCAGGAGAAAAGAGGGCTGGGCATGATGATGCACACAGAGCATGAAAGTGAAAGTGCAGAAAAAAGGAGAGAACGGGTTATGTTTTAACACTTCTCATCATGATCGTTTTTTGGTATGTATGTATTTCTCTGCATGGTATTTTTCCTGTAACCAAATACTGCATGGATTATATAAGAGTATTTTTATCTATCTATCTATCTATCTATCTATCTATCTATCTATCTATCTATCTATCACTACTTGCTTCCTTTGGTTTTGGTCTTTATGACTATGCCTGTTTTTTCCACTTTACTCTTTTCTGCCCCACTATTTTCTCTCATTTGTTATTATGATTTGTTATTATTTTCCTGACTTTTCCACTCCCTGTCCAGTGTTTTTGTCCTTCTCTTTCCTGTGTGTGGGTCCGTGCCATTGGCTGGATGGGTGCAATCACCAGGACATCCACGAGGATATGACCCCTATTCCAACCTGACTTGGAAAAAGTGTGCTCCAACCGGACACAAAATCACACTCACTCTCTTACATTTGGACCTAGAAGAAAGCTTTGACTGTGAGGACGACGCCTTGAAGGTGTGTGTTTGAGCAAGTTTTTTTTTTTTTTATACAAAATGCAGATTATATCCTTGTGCTTAGAAGTGCAGTTTTATGTTAAAGGAATAGTTTACCCAAAAATGACTCTAAAATGACACTAAAAATGAGTTTGTTTCTTCAGTGGAACAGATTTGGAGAAATTTAGCATTACATCAATTTCTTACTAATGCATCATCTGCAGTGAATGGATGCCGTTAGAATGAGAGTCCAAACAGCTGATAAACACATCATCATAATCCACAAGTAATTATCCTGTCCATCAGTAAACATCTTGTGAAGCAAAAAGCTGAATGTTTGTATGAAGCAAATCTTTCATTAAGGTGTGTTAACTTTACAGATAAATATGAGTCCAAGGAATTGGGAAACTCCTGTTGCATGTTCAGACAGACAGTATTCAAAAAAAAAAATAAAAAAGCGACTGTAAGCTGATGTGTGAAGGGGACGTTTGGAGACTCACACCTGTAAATGCGGCTGTCAATCCCAAAAATTTACAGTGTGAACTAGGGAAGGGACAGTACATCGATTCGTGGATCGATTCTAAACTTAGATTTTAACAGCAGGTGGCGCTCTAATCTAGTTTTGATCCGCACACTCAAATGCTCATGAAGAAGAGTGCTAAAGAGAACATGTGCCTTCGGCTGAGTCATGTAATCTCATCTTGGCTCAGAATGCTTTTATGCCGCAAAATTATTGTAAACACAGCCCACTGTGAACAGCCTTGTAATTCACTTCAACCTTTTCAAATTGTATAAATGCTCATTTTAGGTTCAAGTGCCTGTAAGGATTTTGAAACAAGCAGAGCACGGCTGTTTCTAAAGCAAGCAGTGCCATCTGCTGTTCAAAACTGCTCAGAATCGATTTGAGAAAGAAACGCGATGTGTTCGGAAAATCTAGAACCGATGCTGAATTATTTCTCGATTCGCGTTGCAACGATTTATCGTCCCATCTATAGTGTGAACGTGGCCAGACGAGTTCTTTAAGCAGCTGTGTGAACGGGACACTTCGAGACTCACACCTATAAATAAAAGCAATGTTATTCGCAAAATGCTACATTTCTGTTTTGATGAAGAAACAAACTCACCTACATCTTGGATTGCCTGTGGGTGAGTAAATTAAGCAAATTTTATTTTGGGGTGAGCTATTTTCTAATTTTTAAAGGATTAAAGAGAATGTTTGTGTGAAAAGATTTACTACACTGTCTATTTTACATAGATTATTTAGATTTTGTGTATTTGTGTATGACTAGGGCTGCAAAATTCCGGGAATTTTCAAGTCTGGAAACTTTCCATGGGAATTAACGGGAATATACGGGAATTAACAGGAATTATTGGGAATAAACAGGGAATTTGCAAAATTGCAGGATCTGTTAATGTAAATGTAGCTGAGAAGAAAAACTTGCAGCATAATCTTGGTTAAAACAACCAGGTTTAATGCAATTTTAATTTAATTTCTAACCTACACACTGCTCAGTCACATGCACACAGCACACTGTTTACTGCAGGGCTGTTAAGGTCACACACCCTACATCCACTGTACATTCCTCTATAACATGTACAGATCGAACTATCAAAATATCCATTATGGTTAGTGTTCATGTAAATTACATAAATATTACAAAAATATATATGTTTATAACGTCCTTGTGCTGTGTGTAAGCTA